>PVKA01016451.1:0-40808 GCA_004027165.1 Ctenomys sociabilis
AATTATTGAATCTTTGATATAATTCAGCTATAAAAAAACCTGTAAATATAATTTCATGTATGCACCTTGTACAGTACCAAAATGTTATGAAAACAGTTTGCAATGTATTAATTCATCGACTCTGTATGGTTAAGGTGTCTTGAAACTGTCTGATTGACATTTGTATTTTAATAAAATAAAAATAAATGGAAAAAAAAAACAAAAAACAAAAAAAAAAACACATAAAACAGGAACCGGGAGATAGCTCAGTAAAATAAATGCTTGCCTAGCAAGCACAAGGTCCCAAGTTCCATCCCTGGTACCACAGAAAAAGAAAGAAAACAGAACTATAAAGAAAATATAAAAATCTACAAATGTACCAGAGATTTTCAGAAACCCTATCACCCAATAACTGATGGAAGAAGCAGAAAATAATATTTCAAACAATATAGAACAAGTGTGCCCAAACTGATGCCCCCTTTTTCTTCAATGCTACAAAAAAAAGTTGTTTTGTTTTTTTGTTTGTTTTTGTTTTAGAGAAAGGTCTACAGGGTGTTCAGGGTCTCACTACTAGATTGCTTCCTGGGGGTGGCGCTGGCACAGCAGGCCCAGGGAATCAAACCCCGGCCCTTGTGCTGCTTTCAGTTATTTTAATTCGCTGAGCTATTTGGCTGGCCTTAAAAAATATTCCAAGGGCTGGAGAGATAGCTTCGTTGAATAAGCGCTTGCCTGGCAAGCATAAGGCCTGAGTTCAACCCCTGGCTCCGCAAATATACATTAAATGTACTATATTCTTTTTATGTAGTGCAATTCTTCTACTAAAAAAAAAAAAAAAAAAAAAAAATGAGGTTGGTCATGCCTGGCAAAGGTTTTTAAAATGACATATAGCTAACTTGTATATAAATATATTTTTTCCTTTTTCACTTTCTTCCTTTCCCCTTTCCCCATTATAGTTTGTCTTTTATTTTGAACTGTTTCTTTCCAGTTCACAATATCTATTGTACACTTTGGATCTTATTTGCTCATTCAGTTTCTCACACTAGGGAGACAATACAGTATTTATACATGTGGGTCTGATTTATTTCACTTCTGAGTACGGTCTCCAGTTGCATCCATTTACATAGAAAAGTCTCCAGGTTATCCTTTTAAGTAATATAATCCTTTTTACTCATTCCTTGGTTGATAGGCACTTGGGTTGTTTTCAAGATTTAGCTATTATAAATTGTGCTATTATAAACATCAGTGCACATACATTGCTGTGGTATGATGGTTTTCAATTCTTCTGGAAAGATACCAAGAAAGAACAGCTGGGTCAAAGGGGACCAATAATCCTTTTTGGGAATCTCCACGCTGATTTCCACATTGGTTGCACCAAGCTGCACTCCTACCAACAGTGAATTTTTTGTTTTGTTTGTTTGTTTGCTTTTGTCCTGGGAATCAAACTCAGGACCTTGCTGGTAGCTGGCAAGCACATGTGCTATTGAGGTATATCCTTGGCCCTCTATGTGTACTTGTAAAGCTGTGTGTTTTGCTTTTACAAAGAAAAGTATTCTAGAAATATCAAGCAGGTTAAGCTACTGTATACCATTTTTCTACTGAATTATCAAATTCATTTTTAAAGCAAAAAAATAAAAAGTTTCAAAACATCTGATAATCTGAAAAACTATTTGCACATCGCATCATGTAATACAGCAACTACTGTTGGATTCCTATTACTTTGATTAGTGAAATCTTGTATAGTGCTGTTTTTTTCTATCACTATCTTATATTCTTTAAAAATAATAATAAAAAGTACCAAAAAAGTTTCAAAACAGGTTAGTAGAGAGTTACAATAATTAATACGTATTGCTGTCTTCATAGTAGTTATTTACAGTACAAATGAAGACATGATTCCTTATTCTGTATGTACTTGTAGGCACTCTTTTTTTCCTTCTTTCTTTCTTTTTGTATTGGGAATAAAACTTAGGACTTTGCACATGCCGGGCAAGTGCTTGTGCTGCTGAGCTATATCCCAACTCAAAGGTTGTGGAAAGGACATGTTGATGAAGTACAAGAGAGATTATAGAAGGACATAAGGAAACTTTTAAGTCATGGGACATGGTCATTATCTGGATTGTGGTGAGAGTTTCATAGAGTCATACATGTCAAAACTTATCAAGTTATATGCCTTAAATGAATCTATTCTATATTAACTATACCTCAAAATTATTATAATAAGCATAAAGTATCACAATATTATTATATCTAAAAAACTAAAAATAATTCTGAATTATTTTACTGGATAGTCATGGCTTACATTTCCATGATTATCTAAGAATTTATATTTTTAGTTTTGTTAATCTGAAGTGGAATCTAAACAAGGTCCAAAGGTTGCAACTGTTTTGTCTGAAACAAATGAGTAAGAACCTTCCACATAATTTTGGGAGGTACAACTGTCCACTAAGAATCACTGAATAGAAAGAAGAGTGCTAAAATTATTTTAGAACATTAAAAACCAATGTAACCGGAGGATGGGGGTTTCAATGTAGAATATGACAATATTTGCTGGCAAGTTAATTTAAATTTTCACACTATGTTAACTTGTAATTATAGATTGTCCAAACCAATATGAATAATACTTTTCAAACCATTTGGCATATATTTTTTGATCGCCTTACAAGTTCTGTTAGAAATACAATCACTAACCTCAAGTATTTAAGATATTGGAAAGTCAGATGAGAGAGTTAACAAATCCCAGAACACAAAGTTAAAGATTATTGGACAAAATAAGAATTGCAGAGTGCTCAGGGAGCATAACAATACATGGTGTCACTTCTAACTGGAAGAACTGAAAACAATTTGGGAAGAACCTGGCATTCTAGGTGAGTCTAATTTGGGATCTAATTTGGGACCTGTGAGGTAGGGAAAACTATTCCAAGGAAGGAGAACGTGGAACTAGAAATAGGAAGGAGGCTGAATTCAGGTATTTGTGAAAACTTTGGTGGAGTTTCCTAGCGTGCTGGAGCAGCGACAGTGACAACTCAAGGACACAGAGGTGACTTAGTGCCACATTATGGAGTTCCTTGAACAATATTGTGAGGATGTTACAACTCTGCTTTCAGACAATGTGGCTATTACCATTGCTTTAAAGAGTTACAGTAAACAACTTGCGTTCTAGTAAGTGTACCTTGGAGTAAGAATACATAAACAGAAGGACAAGGCATGGAGATGGGCTAGTCCTTTGAAGATAACGCACAAGTCAGAAGAGACGTCACAGGACAGAGGAAGGCGGTGCAGAGAAGAATGGTTAAAATCATACCTTAAGTAAATCATTAAATTTTAGGGCAGTGATAGAAAGAAAAAAAGACTTGAAAATAAAATTCTGAAGCAACTTCCAGGAAGATGGCAGAGTGGTGAGCAGCAAAGAGCCTTTCTGAGATTCAGTGTCTGACCCTGAATACAGCAAAGCAAGGAACAGAAGAAGGGAAGTGGGTTCCCTGAGCCCAGGAAGGATCTGAAGCAAGACTTGAAGCCCATGGAGAGAGTGAGAAGAGCAACATCAACAAAGAAGAAGGAGGTGGCAAGGCAGCACCTTCTCCCTGAGCCTAGGAGGGGCAACTCAAACCTGCAGACACAGGGCACCTGGCCACCCTGAAGACCTCCATGGGGAGACGAGGCAGGGGAAGGAAGCAGTAAAAATGGAGGACTGCAGTACCTGGTATTGGTACAGGATTCAAATGCCCCGTGGGAGAGGGTGACTGGCTGGGAGCCATCTTGGAGAGGGATGCAGCTGAGCTCAGGACTCAGAGCAGCTGCGGCTCCATCTAGTGGCTCCCAACTGAATTGAAACTCTCTGGAGGCACACCACCGGAAGACCAGGTTTTGTTCCTGCCTCACACCAGAAATCAGCCTGAACTTCAGGGGAAGGAAAGGTGCAGGCTTGCTTAGATTGTCCATGTCCCCACTGTAGAGCCACTGCTAGCCTGACGGCATGAATCACTCTGCCCATGTTGCTCCCTGGTGACAGCAAGACATGCCTTGAAATAGACCTCTCCCGTTCTGCACTTGTTTTTGAGTTTTTTTTTTCTTCATTACTTGTTTTCTTGTTATAAGTGCAAACACGGTCCTTAGTTTTTTTGTAGTTGTTGCTCTGTTCTGTTTTCTCCTCTCTTTTTTCCCGTCTTCTGCACCAGTTCCCCCATGTCTGATTGATTTTCTTTTGTCCTCAAGTCTTGCTTCCTTACTCTTCCGCGTCCATTTCTATTTTCCCCCAACTCCTTTTAAATCCTCTCCCCCAAGGTTAAAACTGTCATATTAAGGGCTTCTTTACTACATATAAGTTTTAAAGTTTTTTAAAAGTATGTTTTAAAGTTTAATATATACCAAAAATCTAGTTCATACAGTTAAAGATACAAACTAACACCTCAGTTTGTCATTTTCTAGGCTGTTTGATGCTATTATTATTGCTAATTGTATCACATTAGCCAAAGTAACATAATTGTTCCAATCAGCTGTTCTTTCTGGTACGCCGATTGACTAAAGGCCATAAATACTTTTGGCCAGTGCCAAAGAACCAGGGGCTGGGTCAAGTGGGCAGCAATTTTGCATGCTCAATAAACTGAAGAGGCAGTATCTCACAACAGTCTCAGAACCCAAAAGCCAACTGTACCTGGAAGACATCTCTGAGAAGCGGTTATTTCTTAAGGGTTCTAAATACTAGCAATAAAGCTACTCACTATAGGCAATTTACAAGCTTGAAGTCGGAAATCAAACTAAAAATAAAAACAAAAGTATGAAATGCAAAGGGAATAAAATATGACCAAACTCTAAAGGAAAGAGAGACAGAGACAGAGATGAAGAGGGAGGGAGAGAGAGAGAGAGAGAAATTAAACAAAGTGCAATCCCAGATGTCCAGCCCAGGCAACACCAACCCAGGAGGCAATGAGGTGTAAGAATCCAAACTTTACCCACCTGGCCTCTCTGGTTACAGCACAAGTAACAAGGCAACTGAATGAGGCTTTGAGAAAAATATGAAATCAGAAATAATTTCTCAGATAACTACAGAGATGAGACCACAATGAGAAACATGCTTAGTGACTCAAGAGAAGATACAGATAAGAGCCGGGCGTGGTGGCGCAGGCCTGTAATCCCAGCACTCGGGAGGCTGAGGCAGGAGGATTGTTGTGAGTTCGAGACCAGCCTGAGCTACAAAGTGAGCTTAAGGCCAGCCTGAGCTGCATAGTGAGACCCTGTCTCAAAAAGACAAAAAAAAAAAAAAAAAAAAAGATACAGATAAAAACATACAGGAGATTAGGAAAATGATGGAAAGCATGAATGCCCAGGATAGGAAAGAAATGAAATCCATAAAATAGATTCAAAAAGATACTTCAACAACAAAGAACATCTGAGAAAATTCACGACCACCAAACCAGCACTGCAAATGTTTTAATGGACATTTAGAGATAACAATGACTATGATTCCCTGAATCCCCAGGGAAGGAATCCACCAGGTAAGGCAAACAAGGAAATAGCAGGGGAAAAAAGGGAGCTAACAACAAGAAAGTAACATAAGGATAAATCGATGCATACCAGTTATAACCATCGATGATAATGGTCTCAATTCACCATTCAAAAGAAATGGATGGACATAAAGGAAGACTCAAAAATGTGCTGCACACAAGAAGTATTTAATTCAAAAAAGTTCACAGACTGCAAGTCGAAAGACGGCAAACTACTCCCTGTGAAAGGAACCCGAAAAAAGCAGGAGTAGCTATTCTACTTGCAAAGTGGATTTCAAGCCAACACTAATAAGAGAGACAAAGAAGGTCACTCTTGTAATGGAACAATCCAAGAGGAAGAGATGCCAGTCATAAATATACATCCAACAAATACCAGTGCACCAAATTATATAAGACAAATATTAATGGGCATGAAAAATGAAATAAGCACTAAAACAATTGTATTGGGGGAATCTCAATACCCACTTATTAACAAATAAACAGATCAACTAGACAAAAGATCAACAATGAAATATTAGAATTGCACCAACAGTATGTTCCACCCACAACATCAGAGTACACCTTCTCAACTTCACAAGAGACAGTCTCCAAAATAGATCCCATACTAGGTCATAGAATGTTAAACTTATCCCATTGTGCATATTATCAGGGTAGTGCAATGAAACTGGAGAACAATGGCAAAAGAAACCACAAGAATTTCATAAACACAAGGAAATTAAGTAATACCCTTCTGAACAATCACTGGATCACAGATAAAAGAAAATACTAGTTTCTACAATTAAACAACTATGCCAATACAACATACCATAATTTATGAGAAACATGGAAAGCAGTCCTTCAAAGGAAATGTATAGCACTGGACACCCATATCAAAACAGACTGAGCTTATATAAACATCCCAGAGCTGGCCAAATAGCTCAGGGGAACCAGCCCCACCCCCAGGGTGCACTGAGACAGCAAATGAGACTGGGCGTGGTGGCACGCACCTGTAATCCCAGCTCTTGGGAGGCTGTAATAAACAGGCAGATCACTAGAGTCTGATCTAATAGTGAGACCCTGAACACCCTGTAGACCTTTCCCTAAAATAAAAAAAAAAAAAAAAACCTAATGTTGAACCTCAAACTTTTAGAAAGAGAAGAGCAAGTCAAGCTCAAAACTCGAATGAGGAAGGAAATTATTGTACAGGTAAAAATAAAAAGTCCCAAGATATCACCCAGACCCACACAAGACTAGCTCCATCTTAGCCCTTTGTTTCACCTATTACTAAGTGTTCTGGGAAAGTTATGATTGATTACAAAGTTCCCAAGCAACTATAGCTGTATACACACAACATCCTCAAACTCTGTTCCCTCAGATGGCCCTCAACCAATCCTAGTAAAGGTCACCTATAGAATAATGGTTGCTATTAGCATCTGTAACCTGCTTGCTCAAAGTTTCCCTCTTACCCCCTAACAACCACAAGATGTCCCCCTAAAATTACCCAAACGTGTCGTTCCGCCCAAAACGTGTCGTTCGCGCTGAGCCAAGCATTAGAGAAATATGTTATTCTGTCAGAAGAATCCCCCCGGGCCGAGCCAATCAATGTAAAGGTCAACCCCTATTAACCAATGCAATTAGCTTCTGTAGTTCGCTTGCCTCCCCCTAATTTTGTGGTTTTTACCTTTATAAACCTGTCTGTGAGGACAGCTTGGCACTCCGCAACCGCCTTAGGTGCGGGGTCCCATGCGTGGTTCAATAAACTTTTGAGCTCTCACCCTCGTCTCTTGGTGTCTTCCTGCCCGCGCAGATCTGGGTCAGCGTGGACCCAACATTATAAAGATCAAAGCAGGAATTAATCCAATGCAATGGAGACTATAAAACAATACAAAGAATCAATGAATGAAAGTGTTGGTTCTTTGAAAGATTAGACTCAGGAAACCTTCAGCTACCTTACCAAAAAAGAAAAGACTCAAATCCATGCAATCAGGAATGAACAGGGTAAAATCACAACCGATCTTGCAGAAATCCAAAAGATTATCTATACCTGCTTCAAGAACTAGTACTCTCATTGCTGCTGAGCATGGTTGTAGTACTTTCCAGGGGACCTTTTTGGTTTTGTTTTGTTTTTTTGTGTGTGTACAGGGTCTAGAGGGTCTACAGGGTCTCACTACACAGATCAGACTTGTAGCAATTCTCCTGTTTTCAGTAATCCTAAGTGTCGGGATTACAGATATGCACCACCATGCCCAGTCTCAATTACCATTTCAGCACGTCCCAGGGGTGTGGTCAGCAGGTTAGGCCAGGGATTGAACCTCTGACCCTTGGGTCTGCCTAAGCAGGCACTTTAATCCCCTGAACTATCTGGCTGGGCTTCTGGTCCTTATCTTGAGCGCAGCTTCTTGACTTCTGAACTTCCAGTTCAGAAATGTCAACCTGCTGGCACAGATCCTTCATCCTGCTGCCAAAGACTTTCTAGCTTCCACCACTGACCTATGGGCCTTCCCAGTGCAGATCCTTGATGAGACATTGTCGTGGGCTCTAGGCCTCCAGCTAGACTCATAGAGGACATTATCATGGGCTCTAGATCTTTAGCTAGACTCATATAAGACACTGCCATGGTATCCAGGCTCTTAGCTGGATTCTTTGAGTCTCTACTGTGTGGACAGATACCCTGCATTTATTTGCATTTGATTCTTTGGGTGACTACTAAAAATCATCCTATACATTATTTGTCCCATATTAAGTTGTTTCCCTTACAAATCCTGACTACAACAAGGACCCAAACCAAAAATGGGCATCTGAAATGAATAGTCACTTTTCAGATGAATAAATAGGAATGAAATATATGTTTATTATAATAAATATACAAATATCTATTTATATATTCATATAATATTTATATAAGGGGGAGAGAGAGAGGCTTAGCATCATTGGTCATTCATGAAATACAAATTAAAACTAAAACACTGAGAATTAAGCTCACCTAAGAAAGAAATGCTATTATCAACATATCAATCAATAACAAATGTTAGTGGGGCTGTGGAGGAAAAGGAACACTTTTCCATTGTCAGCAGGAGTCTGCAATCACTGTGGAAATCAGTGTTGAGAATCTTTAAAAAGTAACCTCTGAGGTCCCATTTGACCCAGCTGTTCTCAATCTTGATATATTCCCAAAAAAATTAAAAGCAGCACAATATAGTAGCATATGCGTACCCACATTTAAAGCAGCACAGTTTGTAATAGCTAAATCTTAGAAACAGCTCACATATCCATCCACTACAGAATGGATAAAGAAGATGTATATGTGTTTTTTTTTAAGAGTATTACTCTGCTATAAAGAAGGATAAACTTAAGACATTTCTAGGTAAACAGATATACCTTGAGACCATACTCTGAAGTGAAATAAATCAGACACATGTGTGTATATACTGCATTGTTTTACTGGTGGGGGAAAGAAATTGTGTAAATAAGGATCAGAATGTGTAATAGTCATTGTGAAATAGAAAGAAAACGCTGAAATGAGAAGGGGAACAAGGGAAGGGCAGTGGGAAAAGAAGGAAAAGGGAAAAACATGAGAAAAGCAGGGACAATGGCTTCACTATACACTCATTTGGCAGATTGGAGACCTGATCAGTCTGCATTAACTAAAAAAATGTTTTGCTATTCTGGGTCTCTTTTGTTTCCAAGTGAAACTTCAGGATGTTTTCTCAAGTTCTGTGAGGAGGCAGTGGATTCAGAGGGTGTGACTGTGCACTTCACCACGAAGAGTGGGTGTGGCTGGGCCCTCCCAAAGTAGCTCCACAGAGATGTGATGTGGGAAAACTTCAGGAATGTGGCTGCTATAGGAAAAAATTGGGAAGACCAGAAAATTGAGCATGAATATGAAAACTAATGGAGAAAGACAAGAAGTGAAGAAATAAAGAAATGCTTACAATATAAATTATGGTATCAGCCTGACGGAATGAGACTTTGGACTACAGATGTTAATATGAAAACACTCACTACAAAACCACATGAAAGGTTTGCTTGCAGAAAGCCCTTTGTTGATAACTTAATGCCAAAAGTTCCCATCACAGCTAACCCTAGACTCAAAGCACAAGACTCAAAGCACTACTCTCAAATCAGGGATTTGAAGACGGGAAAACCTATATCAACATCCACTGTTTTCACCGGTATGCAATCCTATGAATGGAATTAAACCATATGAATATAAGCAAAGATTAAAATACTACTCTAATCATCCTGAAAAAAATAAAAACGGAGAAAACAAAAACACAGCTTCTGTAAATGAGGAGAAGAAAGGCTAAAGGAAGGTAGGGGAATGGCAGAAAAAAGAAGTTATTCATATGCAGGTACAAATTCCCTATGATGAACCTGATCATTAATGTACACCTAAAAAGCATCAACAAAAATTGTTTCCTAAAAAAAAAAAAAAAAACTTTAATGGAGCAGGAAATCTTAGAAGCAACAAAATCTTTTTTTAAAAAAAAATTTATTTATTTATTTATTTGGCACAGGGTCTCGTTATGCAGCTCAGACTTATAGTGGTCTTCCTGTCTCAGCCTCCCCAATGCTGGGATTACCATGCCCAGTTTTGGTGGCCAGCACAGTGCAAGTGGGGGTCTGGGGCAAGCACAGCATGCAGTACTGGGACTGAACCCAGGTCCCTGTGCTTGCCAGACAGGTGCTTAGACCACCTAGCTATCTCCCCAGCCTAATGAAACCTGAATACATCAAAAAATAAAAAACAGCCAGGCATGGTAATATATGGCTGTAATCCAAGGACTTGGCAGGCTGAGACAGAAGTACTGCCATGAGTTCAGTGCCAACCTGGGCTACACAGTGAGTTAAAAGCCAGCCTCTATTACATAGTGAGACTCTGTCTCACAAGAACAAAATGAACAAACAAAAAAGGTGAAAGTATTGTTATTTCTTATTAAATTTATATTTAGAATGCAAATTTATTTCACTTAAAAGTACATGTGTTAATTTCATGATATTTATAGATTATTATGTGGTTTAACAAAATGCATTATTGAACATATTGTCACTTAGAGGGAATGCACAGATTACTGTCCTCCCCAAAGATATGATATGTTCTGTGATCTCTTTTATGAATAATGTGTAGTTTATTTTTATGCAAGAGCACACCACATGTTTTGCTTCTTAACAGATGGTAAACTCCCTTTATCATGCTTTTAAGCTTACACACTGGAATTGAAAACTATTTATATAGTAAATACTTTAGCTGATCCTATCTGTGGACGACTTTAATTAACAAATGAGATAGCAATAGCACAAGCAAAGAGACTCATGGGAAGAAGCAGAACCTGCCTCCCAGCTGAACACATGACTCTACCCCAACAACTCAAAACACACACGGAAGTTGATGACGCTACTGAGTCTCACAATAAATCCCTTAAGCATTTGGCTTTTTTTGTCAAACATTTTCCAACTCCAGTATTCATAAAGCTTTAACATCCATGGTAGAAGGAAAACTTACTCTTTAATGAGATGCCACCACAAGCAGGCCTCTGATGGCTTCTAAGTGTGTTCATACCCCACTTCACTTTCCACATGTGAACACTTCCCAAAGACATGTCTCTGGAAATTTATCACCTTCCTCTTGCAATTAAGAACATGGGATTTCATGTGGATAAACTTTATTTTGTTCACCAAGAGTTCTTAGACTACTCTTCCATTTGGATTTGGGAACACCATGATTATATACAAAATAATCAGTGGAAAAGAACTAATAGTAACAATTGTTCAGATTTACATAGGATGGCATGAATGACCAAGCAAAATGGACATGTGAGCTGCAAAAAAAAAGCTGCAGAACTACAGACAGAATTACCTTCCTATATCATACAGAAAAAGCAAAGCTCCACAGGGCCACAAGATATCTGGTAGAATTGAGACTAAATGTTTTGTCAAGGGCCTTTTCTATTATGCTGCAGCAATATTTTAGTTGAATAAATGATTTCACATTGGTAGGAGGAATTTAAATGCATAGGAGGAAAAACATTCATGGATAGATAAAGAAACTTGATAGCTAATTTAAAGGCTAACACAGGATGAAGAACAATCTATACCTCCACCACACACTAGAATCTAAAAACAAAACATCCATTTTACAACTCTGTCTTGAGGTCTGAGCAACAGCAGAAAGATCATTTATTTCCATCACACTAGTGCTAATGGACCAACTGTGCTAATACTATTAATCTAAGAGGCAATTTAACAATATTCCTCATTTTTCTCTTTCTTTCTAATAAGCCTCTTCACTTGTGTTTTATAATCACAGAAAAATACTCCAGGAAGTGCATTGTCAAGCTATTATCATACTTCTCAGGGGGTAAAAGACAATCTGCCTCTGGCCTCCTTCCCCACAAGCACAGAGGTATGCAATTAACGGCACAACAACACATACCCTGCTGGGCCCTATACTGTTTGACTCTCTGGACTATCTGAAAAATGCCATGAAAAATATACTGCCGAGAAACGCACATGGGGTTCATGGTAGCAGTAAAAAGCAAGATGCAGTATGAATCAAAGTGACAAAACACAGAAATTAAAAGCTCACCCAAGTTCACTGGTTTTATGTTGGAGCTATAATTTGCAATTAATGCTACTTCCACCCTATGACTTGCTGAATGACATTAGTAATAACACTGCCAATATGATGGTATAAATGGATGAAGAAGTCAGTGATCCTTGGGGAGGGAGGATCCAAATTCCAAAGAAGCAAAAATGAACATACTTACCTGAAATACAGCTTTATCACATTGTGGCTTTTATATAAGGGTATCAATCTATTTATATATCATCCTATATAAATAGATTTCACCCAAATTTATTGCAAGTTTAACACATGTTTGGCACAACTTGAAGCAAGTGAATGTTACAATCACATTAGCTAACTACTCCTGAAGGCTGCAGATAAATAACATAGACTCTGAGAGGTAGGAGCTTATTAAATCCATTGCACAAAACAGGAAGTGGGCAGATGGGAGGAGTAGCCCATGTTGCCAGAGAACTAAGAGAAAGTACAAGTCATCACACTAGAAACACAAATCACAATAATTTTTCCAAAAAGTATCAGCATCAAGGGTTTCCAACCAAACTCTAGCCAATCTGTCCTGTGACACAGTGAGCACTGGCCACAGAGCCACAGGCGTGCCGCGCTGTGGGGTACTGTTACGATCATAAAAACCTGGAATCTTTTTCCATATCAATTTATAGAACTTGTCACTAAAATAATTTAATAAGGCTTAATTCCAATGGATTAATCCACTGAGGAGAGCAGAGCTGCACCTGCTCCTAGGAGGTGGGCCCTACTTAGCGGGGGGGGGGGGGGGGGGGGGGGGGGGGGGGGGGGGGGGGGGGGGGGGGGAAGGTCCTGGGATGAGGCTGCCACAGGCACACTTCTCTCCAGCCCTTGCCCTTGGCCTCCAGCTGTGTGAGGCAGCAGCTTCCATTGGCCACACCCACCATCCTGATGGGCCTGCCCTGGAACTGGCTGACCATGGGCTGGAAACTCTGAAAACCATGATCCCAAGACGAATCTTTCCTCCTCTAAATCGACTGCTAGATATTTGCTAACAGAAAAAAAGCTGCCTACCACAGCACCCACGGAGAGACACACACACAGAAGCATGCCATATGCTGGTTACCTACAGAATCACTCCTCTTAGCCAGAAGCTGTTACCCCTGTATTCAGGTCCCACTTCCATGCTTTGAGAGAGATAAACACAAAGAGTTGGCTGACAAGATGCAAAAAGATCCTATCCTTTCACCCAGCAAAAAGGAACCACTGCAGAAGAAAATGTGAACTACAGTTCCTTCTACTTCCTTCTCTCTCACACACTGACTTTTTAAAAAAATGAAAGGCAAAAATCCTTGCTCTCTGATTCTACCCATTACCAACGAGCCTACTGTATTTATAATTTGAAATGAGATTAATGTAGCTGGGCGTGGTAGCACACCAGTGGTCCCAGCACTCAGGAGGCACAGCAGGAGGACTGCCACGAGCTCAAGACCAGCCTGACTCATAAAACCCTGTCTCAAACATTAATTAACTAATTAAAATCTATAATGTAAGCTGCTATATATTTGTCTTAGTTGGTCAATACAACCAGAAATTAATGATTTGTGGGAGAAGTCATGATAAAAATGTCTCTAGGCAATTCAATAGCATATACATACAAATGAGGACGTATTTAATCTATAAAGTAGAACAATAGTAGATTAACAACAATAACTAATAATAAAAGAGAACAGTTTCAACAATACTTTGTAATAAAAGTTGTGTAGATGTAGTTTCCCTCTCTCAAAATACCTCACTGCCCTGTGCTTTTCCTGTACCTGGTGGTAGACATCAACTGAGATAGGTCCCTACCTCCAGACTAACTAAGCAGCTTCACCACGGTGGGACATGGTGGGCTTCCTGTGTGATGAGCCGAAACAGAAGGCCCCCCATGGACACTGCAACGAGGCACCAGGCCACTACTTAACTTCTGGGAGCAGGTATTTACTTTCAATTTTTTTAATTTATTTAATTTTTAAGTGAAATACACAGATACATGAGAACTACTGATGCAAATGCCAGTAAACCCACCAGGATAACCAAAGAATAAAGCTACTGTGCAGAAGAGCTACATAGAGCTCAAAATAATTTTCAGTAGCATACTTTCAAACTAACTCACACTCTTGTTTAAATAAATGGGGTAAGCTGCATGTGGGGTTGTACACCTATAATCCCAGAACTGAGGAGGCTGAAGCAGGAGGATCCTTATAAATTTGAGGCCAGCCTAGGCTACAAAGTGAGCTCAAGGTCAGCCTAAGCTGCATAGTGAGAACCTGTCCAAAAAGAATAAATAAATAAATAAATCATTCACTGTAAAATAAATAAATGCTGTAATGGATTACCCACAGCACTTTTTTTCATGGCATGTTTTTAGAAAATGCCGAATTTTAAATTAGTTTGGCCATATGGACCAACAACACCTTTAACAGCATATTTTTTGAAAAAGCGTAAACTAAATTTATCTTGGGCATATGGACCTAATGTTAGTGTTTAATTTGCTCAGAATACAAATAGAACATGAGTTGATAAAAACAGCTTGTATCATGATTTATACAGTCACATTACCATCAATAAAACATAAAAGCTTAAGGATAATTTTTAAAACCACTAATATCTGATTCTTTTATTTTCATAAGAAACCTAGTTTAAGGCTCAAGACGGAGCTCAATGGTCAAGTACTTTCCTAGCATCCATGAGGCTCCGGGTTCCATCCCACAACTACACATGCACATGTGCACGTGTGCACACACACTATCTATTTTACTTTCCTGACTGCACTGTCACAATCATTACACAAATTAGCTTTGTGCAACAGAGTGCTCAATGGGAAGCATTAGAATGGGATTTTAATGATAACGAAGAATCATTAACACTGTTGCCATGATTGTCCTGCGGTGTGTCTGAAGAGGCACTGGTGGGAACAGGTGTCCATTACCAAACGTCGTGCAGTATAGTTCAAATTATGAAATAAACATAAAAACAAAGCAAGTATGTATTTCAACACAGCGAAAAACCTCTACTGTACTTGCTTGAGATTAGTAACATATTCCAAGCTTATTTAAATCACTAAAATTGCTGTAATTAAACCTCTCTCTAAATCAGACTTGTATAAGAGTCAGAAATTTCCTATAATTAACTTATCTTTATAAGTAATCAGACAATAACTACTAGTATATTTTTAGGAACCACTAAAACTACTGTAGCTGCTGAACATAATGACTATAATAAATCTTTAACTGTAGCTATCTCACAGCCTCTCCTCACAGCTGCAAGGATGGGAGGGAGGTGGTTTTCTCAGACCTCCCCCCTGACAGACACATTGCTTTTCCATGATGTGGGAAAACTACTAAGGCATAGGAATATGGCCTTTATTGAGCCATGAGCTGTTACTACAACATATAGGTGGGCTGTGCGTACTAGCAATGATGGATAATTAACTTAGAGCTACTAAAGACAAATAGAACAACTCCAATGGGGAGCTAAAAGACAAAGGTCTAAGTACACTGACCAAGTGCTAACTGTATTCTGAGCACTCAAGATCTGGGTCATGCCATGTGCATCTGGAAAACTCCACAGGGCCTGAATGATGCAACCTTGAGACAAGGGTCTCAATACAAAGAATGAAGGAATGCTTTTAAAGAAGGCCCCTGCTTCACACTTAGCAAGTTCCTGGCTAAGCCATTTGAATCAAGTCTGTTCAAGGTTTTTGCTTTGCACTGCTTTTTGCTTTTCAAGATAGTCTCACTACTCAGTTCTGGGTGGCCCTGAACTCACATTAGCCCTGGCTAGCCTTGAACTCACTGCAATCTTCCTCCCTCAGCCTCCCAAGTACTAGGATTACAGGTGCGTGGCACCATGCCTGGCTATGTTCAATGTTTCTGTGCATGATTTGTTATCCTGGAATTGAAAAACTGCATGAGACCCAGGAGCTACTGCTGGGCCTGGCTCAAGTTCTCTAACACAGCAGAGAATGCTATTCACCTATATATTCATTCAGGCACTGATAGATTCTAACTATCGTGTTCTTGCAAGGCAAGGCATCATTCATAAAGAAACAACTGGGAAACTTCTACTATATAAAAAAAAAGTGAAGGAGAAACATTCATAACAAAAGAAAGAAAAGAAAAGAAAAACTAGTTCAGGGAAAAATTGGCAAAGGTAAAGATATACAGTTACTTCACAATCAGAGAGCCCAAAAACATTTACAAATCTGACATGTTTAGCTTTTCTTGCATTCAAGAGTATCAGGATTAACATTCTAATCCTTCAAACCATGATTTGAAGGCACTGAAACATGACTAAAGAAAAAAACTTGAAGAATTTAGTCTTCAAAACCTGCTTCTTCTATAAATGAGAAAAATAAATTTGTGGCTTTTATTGCATGGGGGGGGGTCCCCAAATCAACTAGTGGAGAATGGCAGACTCCTTTCAGAGAGGGGCAGATGCCAGAATTCAAAGCAGGTAGTAGGTTGAAATTTAAAAGAGAAACTTTGGAAGCAAGAGAGATACTCTAGAGACATACAAAATCTGTGTATAAGGTCGGTGAGATAGCTCAGCAGACTAAGCCCTTTTTTTGGCAAGTGCAGGGACCAGGGTTCCCTCCAGGTCCTGCATGCTGCACTGGCCCTGGCCCTGGGTTGTGCCGAGCCTGCACTGAGCCTGCAACTGAGTCCAGGCATAGTGGCACATGCCTGTAATCCCAGCGCTGGGGAGGCTGAAAACAGGAGGATCACTATGAGCCTGAGCTGCATAGTGAAACCCTATATCAAATACATAAATTGAAAAAAAAAAAATCTGAGTATAAATTCTTCCCCTCTCTGGCTGAATGATGGATTTTTCTCTTTATAGGTAGCCCCAGGGAACCTGGAGAAAAAGCATGAAAAAGATTGAAAGGGATGAGTTAGCTATAGGTGACTGCAACAATAACACCCGCAAACTTAGCAGCTCTCACAGCACCCAAACATTTATCAAGTTGTGTAAGATCTGTTTAGATATGTTCAGCTTAGTTTTGTTTTTTTGCTACATGCACCCAAGTGCTTCTATTTGACACAATTGGTTCCCCTCAGAGCAACTGAACCAAAGGAAAAAAAAGCTAAAAGCTACATCTTCCAGGAAGTAACCTTGGAAGTCATATTGTCACTTCTGTTAAGATCCTACTGGTCACATAGGCAAGTCCTACTTCAATAGAGAATTACATAGAAGGATAAGTATCAAAACGGAAGAATCACTAGGTAGGGGCCTCCCTGACAGTTGACTGCTATGGGAATCCACCGCACACAAAGCTGCTGTGGGTAGCAGTACCTTGAGTACTACCTGAGTACATTTCCTAATACACAATTTGGGCAACATAACACAGAAGTCCTACTGGCTTGAGGCAGGAAGGCAGAATGTGGGACCGGCAAAACAAATGGCAAAGCAGATGATGGATGCAAGAATCAAGGTGAATGCCAGAAGAAAGTGCCATGTACTTGATCCAAATCTTTGAGAAACTAATAACCTGTGCAGACACAAGCACTACCACCCCTTCTTGCTGAGAGACTTCAACTTTAAAAACTGATTAGAAGAAAAAAAAAAAATTAAGTAGATACTAACTGCTTTACACTGCAGGGTACACAGAGTTTTCAGTTTAAGTCTAGGCAACTTAATTACTTATGATACATATACAATGTTCACAAAAAAACAAAGAAAATTCCAAACTTACTGAAACATATTATATACACAATCAAAAATTACAAGACATGCAAAGAAATAGGCATCTTCTGACTCACAGTTAGGAAAACAATATAGGTAGTACCACTCCCCATATATTGGCTTTCTTAGAAAAAATACGCCAAGTTGGAGATGGCCCGGGGCCTCCGGACCCTGAATAAACCCAGAATGCAGGCCCAGCATGTGAATGAGAATGCGCAGGCCAGCAGATCCTGAAGCAACCCACAGCGCAAGCCCAGCGTGGAACCTTTCAGCAGAACTCCCTGCAAAGAGGCTGGAGGCAAGACCCACCCAGCTGATTCAGGAGCAGAACATCTTGCAAGTGTGACACAAAGGGTTCACATAAAAGGCTGCAATAGGAAGAAGTAGAGGACAGCAGCCAGGCCCAAGCTACACCCATCTGGAAGAGTCTCAGCTTCATAGATCTGGACCTGATGCTAAGGTAAAAACTCTTAAGCTCTACTCCAAAGGTCAAAAATCAGTGGCATACAAAATGACAAAGAGAAGGAACAAAAAGCAGTCTCAGGCCCCGAGTCCACCCAGTACAAAGGCAGAAGACACTAGCATAGAGGAAAATGGAAATCACACTCCCGAAATCTCTAAAATAATAGCGTTGAAAGTAAAGAAACAACTGCAGAAAAGTATAGAAGAGATCAGATCAGAAATAATTTCCGAAGTAAAAAATGTAGCAATAACTATAATCAAAGAAGTACTAAGTGCTTTTAAAGAATACACTGATTAAAAAAAAAAAAAAATAGAGCAGAATATAGAAATAATGGAACCCCTGAATAAGCAATATAGGAAAGAAACAGAATGTATGAAACAGATCCAGAGTGATATACAGGAAATTAAAACCTCAATCACAAGCTGGCAAATCCATTTGAGTGAAAGTGAAAATAGAATTTGTGACCTTAAAGACACCATTGCAGTTAGTGAAAAAGTAAGCAAAGATCTCTTACAAACAACTAGGATGCAGGGAAAAATAATTCAACACCTACAAGACGATGCAAAAATGAACAATGTGAGACTAATAGGCATCAATGAGAAGGAAGGAGTCAATACAAATGATATAAAAATATGGATGAAAGTAATAGCAGAAAACTTTCCAAATACGGAGCAACAATCTGACATTCAGGCAATCAAAGCATATAGAACTCCAAATAACATCAACCCAATTAAAACCACTCCCAGACCTATAATAATCAAGATCCCAGAAAGTCAGCACAGGAACAGTATACAAAAAGCCGCTAAAGAAAAGAAAGAGATCACATTTAAGGGAAAACCCATCAGGATAATGGCAGATTTCTCTTCACAAACCATCAAGGCAAGAAGAGCATGAAGCAAAGTACTTCAAGTCTTGCAAAAAAACAAACTCCATCCCAGACTGATATACCCTTCACAATTCTCCTTCAAGTATAATGGAGAAGTAAAATACTTCCATGACAGAGAACAACTAAAGAATCTCATGATGACAAAGCCAAGCCTACACAGACTACTAAAAGATGTTCTAGAGAGGGATCAAAATGATCACAACCCCATGAAGGTGAATGGAAAGAACCCAATAAATAGGGTAAACAAACACAGAAGAATAAGCGGTATACAATAGTAGTCTTTCATTTATTCTTTTGTATACAGCAGCAAAATATTTCCATCAGTATACTCTACAAATGGACTTCTCTTACACCCTATGGGTCAAGATTCCATATGGGACTACAGGTGGATTTCAAGGAAATAGCTACAGCTCAGTCCCACAAGTGACACCTGGGAACCAGTAAATGTTATGGTCATTATCCATGTCCACCACACACTAGAACTTTGTGCAATATCCTATCCCTAAACTGTCAGAAGTGATAAGTCATTTATTTGTCATTCCAGCATTTATGTCTTATTCTTAGTATTTCTTTACTACCATGAAAACTTTTTTCTTGGTAGTAAAACATTTTTTCAAAATGTTCAATTGTTTTGAAACATTTAATTTTTAATTAATTAGTATTTAATTTTCTGAATATTGCTTAATCTTAATTTTTTAAGATTTATACTATATCTTTGAATTACAATTTATCTAAAAGGTATCATATGATATCTTTTGCTAGTATTAGAAACTTTAAAAAGCATATTTCTATTTTCTGTTGACTTTATATTACTTCTTCCCTGTCCTTTATACACACATATATATGAAAAAAATACGTGTATAACATGACATAAGATTGGTACGGTTTCATAGAAATCTTCAATGACCTTTTAAATAAGGGTTCATGTAATATATTTTTTATAGTCCTGCATAAGTATCACTTTGAGAGCTCTTTATTGTTCATCCAGGAACATACTGCAAATTCTCTTGCCTCATGAATTATGCTCTTTGTTATTTCCTATATGCTATGTCTGGAGGTATTAAAATATTTTCTAGTTATACCTAGGTGTAACTAGAAAATATTTTAGTTTTAGTTTTCAAAGGTATGTTTGCTAAGTATAAAATTCAAAGAGGGAGGGCCGGTGGTATAGTGCAGAGGACTAAGCGCTTGCAGTGGCCAGGGTTCGATTCCTGGTTCGGCATGCCACACCAGCCCCACCTTCAGGTGCACTGAGCAGGCAATGGAGTCGGGGCGTGGTGGCACGCGCCTGTAATCCGAGCACTAGGGAGACAGAAAGCAGGAGGATCACTATGAATATGGGCTGCACAGTGAGACACTGTACCAAAAAAAAAAAAAAAAAAAAAAATCAAAGAGGGTAGATTTTTTTCTTTCAGTCCTTTAATTAGTCTACTTTCTTAAACACTTGGTCCTCTTTTTTGTCCTTTCTAATGTGGAATAACATACTATTTAATTTTGTTCCTCCATAGCTAATATTTTTATGTATATGCTTTAATCATTTTTTCCTTTATAATAAGTTTTGGACAGTTTCATTTTTGTGTATGTTGGCACGATTTTATTTAAATTTCTTGTACAAAAGGCTCATTTTTCTTGGAAATGTGGTATTATAAGTTGAACTAAATGCAGAAATTTTAAATCTTTAAATATTTATTGCCTGGGCCAAGGAGATGGCTCAGTGGAATAAGTGCTTCCCAGGCAAGCATAAGGGCCTGAGTCCAATCCCTAGTTCCTCAAAAATAAATAAATAAATAAATAAATAAATAAATAAATAAATAAATAAATAAATATTTATTTATTGCCTACTCCTTTCTACTTTGAGGATTCTATGAATATAAAAAAGAGAAAGGAGCAGTTAATGCTTACAATTTTTGTTTTTACTCTGATATTTTTTCCTCTCTTGAATTTCTTATAACTTCTTAGTTATTGTTTTTTTCTTTTAATAAAACTTACATGTTCATATCTGGTAATCTAAAAGACTAATTTGCACATAGCATCATGTAATACAGCAACCATTGTTGGATTCCCATTACTTTGTTTAGTGAAATCTTGTATCATATATAATGCTGTTTTCTTCTACCACTATCTTGTATTCTTTAGAAATAATAATAAAGCTGATAGTGTCTTCAGTTGTGAAAAAGAGAACTGAAACATGAGCCACCAATGCAAACATTTTACATGTGTTCCCAGCCACATTTTTAAAAAATTTAGTAATATAAGCATCAAAATAGAAAAAAAGAAAAAAATACACCAAGTCAATAATTATAGATAAATAAGAATTAAAGAAAAACATGATATTAATAAATGAACAGATAAGGAATCTCAATATTGAAATAGAAACTTAAAAAGTGGCAATATGTGCTCTTAAGGCATCATGATATAGCCCAAAAAAAATCCATCTCAACTTTAAAAAAAAGAGAGAAAAAGAACAGTAGTTAAAATTTTAAAATTTTAAAAAGATTAAAAATGGCAGAATAAAGAACCAGGGTCCCTTACACATAGTGTAACAGAAATTATGCAATCTAAAAGGGATAAAGAGAACAGAAAACTACAACAGGAACCTCAAAAACAAAAATACAGCATCCACTGGATATTATCAAATACTCCAATTTGTACATAACTGGAGTCCCAGAAGTAGGGGAGTACAAAAGAAAAAGAACATGAAAAATTATGGCTTAAAAATTCCAATTTACAAGATTTGAGGGTCAACATTTAATCCTTAGATTAAATGAGAACCCACAGAAAATAACTGGGATGGTCTGGCAAGATAGTTCATTGGATATTCCAATATCCAATTGGAATATTGGATAGTTCATTGCTTGCTCGTTTAGCAAGCACAGGGACCTGGACTCCATCCCTAGCACCATATGCTCTGCTGCCCTCCTCCCCGCCCCCGGCACACTGAGCCAGCAAACCAGTCCGGGTTTGGTGGTGCACACCTGGAATCTCAGTACTGGGGAGGCTGAAAACAGAAGGATCACTATGAGTCTGAGCTGCCTATTGAGACCTTGTACCAAATACATTAAAAAAAAAAAAAAAAAGGTGGAGTGGGAGAAGGGACACAAGAATGTAGTAAATGAATGGGAGACAGTAAAAGTTCTAATTTGAGTTTTCTGCTTATCAACTTTTCCGCCCAGTGTTCAGGCTATTTCAATCTTACATTATCCCCATCAGATTTAAAAAAAAAAAAAAAAAATGTAAAGGAAAAATGATTAGCCTCTTTTTTTGGTTAGTACAACCATTTTTACTCAGCACTTACTACATAATGGTCAAATGTCCCTACAAAGTTGTGATGATTAATTTACATATCAAGTTGGCTTGATTACAGAATGCAGATTTTGAGCAGAATGGAGTGCTTGTCATAATGTAGGTGAGCTTCAGACAATGAGATGCAGGTTTTGGAAAGATATGGACCGATTCCCAGGAAAAAGGAATTCTGCCTCCTGGTGGCCTTCAGACTCCTGCTGTAACTCACTAATTTGGGGATCTAGCCTGCCTGCCAGCCCTGCAGACTCTGGGCCATCAGCCTCCAGAGCCATGCGAGTCAATGTACTACACTGAAGCTACACAAACAGAGCCACATCTGTGTCTACAGCTGTATGCTTCTTCTTCATGCACATGCACACATGCACACACACATACACACACATGCTACCTCTATCTGGAGAACACTGACAGCAACAATTAATCCAAGGACAGGGTGTTGGTCGTGGCTTCTGTCCTTATGAACATTTTTGTCTAAAAATTAAGGTAAAGCTCAAAATATGTGCTAAAACTCCACATGCACAGGATATCCTAGGAAAGTGTATCTTCTGGTTGGGCAGAAGGCAGGAGCATAATCACAGAAGAGCTCCCAGAGGAGCTAATGTCTAATTCAGTTCCAAGGACTAGGTATTTGCTACCTAAAAAGGAAGGGGAGCTACTGGTGAGGAAGAGCATTGCAAACACAGAAGTCATATGCAGGAGCTGTCCTGAGAGGTCTCTTGTGTCAAACCAAGTTTAGTTCTGAGCCCAAGGCAGTGGAGAAATGCTCTGCTCAAATATGTTATATATGATTTCAGAATTATAGGAAAAGCTTCACAGAAAATATATAATTTTTGAAATAGGAAAACTTCCAACTAAGGCTTATTACTCACATCTATTCCATTTTATCCTCCTTAGGACAGCAGAACACTGAGAACTAGCCACATGAGGTACTAGCTCCACCACGCCGGTGTCTGGGCCATAACGCAGCTGTCTCAGCCTGTACTTTAAGTTGTATTACAAATGTGGTTTCTCTTATGGCAAATGTGACTTGCTTTCTAGTGCCACCTGGTGTTAAAACTTTTTTGAAGAATAAGAAACCTTTAAATGCCTTTTAAAGACATTCACTATATATTATACAAAGAATATAATAATGTATACTACAATATTCAGTGGGATACTGAATATTAGTCTAAAGCAAAGAAAAAATTTTTAAAAGATCCATGATACAAATGCAGTTACACACACACACACACACACACACACACACACATCTCTCTATTCACCACCACTATATACTAATCTGGGTCATTATCTTCCCTTCCCTGGAATAGTCCTCTAATGGGTCTCTCTTCTTCCAGTCTTCCACCCTAATAGCCACAACGATGCCTCACAACACAGTACAGTTCCTTTCCAGTGGGTTACGGTCTCACTGCAGATAATGCACAAAGTCCTTACTGTGGCCTTCCAGGCCCTCTGGGGTTCAGACCCTCAGCCTCTCCCCTCACATCTTCTTCCCTAGACATCACCTGCTTACTAATCTTCACATATGCTATGCACACATGCTTTGGAGACTATGAATGTCCTCTTCTATCCCTGGACGTTCTTCTTCCAAATGAGGTAACAGAATTCTCTCATACTTTTCAAGTCTCTGCTTAGGGGCCTGGGGAGATGGCGCAGTGCCTACCTGGCAAGCACAGGGACCTGAGTTCAATCCCTAGTTCTGCCCAAAAAAAAGACACCCTCAAGTCTCTGCTTAAATGTCCTTGTCCAAGAGAACTTAGATATGGCAAAACCTCCCTACCGTCATCCACTGTTTTTTCTGACTTACATTCTTTTCGACTATTCACTGCTTGTTACATTCCAATTTTTCTAAACTTCCTTATCTATCTCCTCAAATGCACTGACGTAAGTACAGACTAAGCATCCATAATCAAAAATATTAAATTCAAAACACTCCAAAATCCAACATCTTGAGTACCAATACACCACAAATGAAAAATTCCACCCCATGAATCCTTGTTTCATGTACATAATTATTAAAATAATATAAAAATAATTACCTTCAGCCTATGTGTACAAGATGTATGAAACTAACATGAATTTTGTTTCTTTTTTTTTTTTTTTTTGGCAGAACCAGGGATTGAACTCAGGCCCTTGCACTTGCCAGGGAAGTGCTTATTCCACTGAGCCATCTCCCTGGCCCCTGAATTTTGTTTCTGATTTAAATCCTACACCCAATTACGTACATGTAAATATTGCAAAATCTGAAAAAATATCTCAGATCTGAAATGCTCTTGGGCTTAGGCATTTTGGGTAGGAGATACCTAAGCTACACCATAAGAAACTGAACTCTGTTTTATTACTGTTGTACTCCTAGTGCCTAAGAGAATACCTGATACATAGTAAGTATTAAATGTGTTTTGAATAAATGAAGAGAAACAATGGTTTGAATCTGACATTTAATAAAGTCTTTATATTACATTATTTGCAGTTCACACTAATATCCCGTGCTGTAGAATATGGACTACATGGTAAAAGATGACATCCAGTGGGGAGAAACTGATATAGCAAGTTTATGCAAACAATAAATAACCTAGTTTAAAGAATCGGGTGTTTTCAAATGAGGACCTAGGGCTAGGGATACAGCTCAGCAGCACAGTTCCTGCTTGGCAAATGCAGGTTGTAAGTTTGATGCCAGGTATCAAAAAAGAGGACCCATTTTGCAATAAACCCATATGATTCACATAACTACCAGAGAATTAAATCTGACTTTCTAAAAGATAAGTCATATAATTATTAATTCTAAATAAAATATCATCATCCCCCCCTTATCAGTAGTTCCTCATAAATTTAATATAGATTAAAAACTAATCGAAGTAGATTTTAAAATGACTATATATAAATAAAAAAACTAATCAATGTAGGGGCCGGGGAGATGGCTCAGTGGAATAAGTGCTTCTCTGGCAAGTGCAAGGGTCTGAGTTCAGTATCAATGTAATCCTGAGACAAATCTGTAATTTCTGTATTTTAAAAATCTCAATTTGTCATTATGAAACTAAAGACTGACACTCAAAGCACACTGACTTTTCTTTTTACTACACATTTCCAAACTGGAATGTGTCCCTTTCCTTACTTCCCTTCAGTTAATGGCACCGTAGGAAAGGACCTGGGTGGAAGGTCCACATAAGGGACTCCATGGGAGTCCTCTCCAATAGAATTCTAAGTGAATTTAAATTCTGACTAGTCCTGCATCTCCTCCTTAATCAACACTTCAGTCACAAACTTCTGTTGGTCTGTACTGACCCTCAACTGCCAAACTTAAATGATGGTAGAAGGCAAAGAGGACAGCTCAAGCTGCTGCACTGCTCTCTGTGCAGGTCAGAGATCCTGGCACCCGCATTCAACGGGAAAAAAATCACCTTTCAGAGGTCTCTGGTGTACACAAGGTATTCAGGGTGGTGCCGAGGAAGGAACAAGCAACTAAGGTTGATCTGGGCCAGCAAAGTCAGCAAGGTGGCAACTTGGGACAGCACTATGCAGTGCACACAGGGCTGGGGCTGGGCCCGCAAGGGTGCCCTGCATAAGCAGCAAACCACATGCAGTCTGACCTCTCTCCGCCCACTTCAGGAAGAAAGCATTTGATGGCTTAGAAGCAGATCAGAAAAGGGAACGACAGGAAAGGACCGACTGGCCCAAGGACCTCCCAGGCTGGGTGCAGCATACCAAGCATGGAGGAAAATATTCAGCCTCTCCCTGCTAACAGACTGGCCTTGGGCTCTCTAACTGCCTGTCATGAGCACTCTGTTTGCCAAGGTGCTTCTCAGGCTGTCTTCTCTCCCGAGGACGAGGAAGACTATTTATTGTAGTGCTTCGGGCCCAGTGATGGGTGAACCTTTCAGAGCTTTCAATAACACGAGCAGCCCATGGGGGCATACTGCCACAGGTTCCCAACACGGCTCCTGCCTTGGCCCTGCTGCCTGGAGGGCACCAAAAGCCTCAGAGGCCACCCTAAATCTTGCTGCCCCCTCAATCCTCCTCTCCCCGCCTGCAGCACACGCTGCTGCTGCCTCCTTCCAAGGGGCACTGAGAGCAACGTCAGCCCCCTGCACACCAGCCCTCAGCTGAGCCGTGAGCCACTCACTGCACACAAGATGACCATCTGTCTTGCTCCCACTGGGTTTCTCGCGATTAGAACAGTGCCTACTACGTAGCAGACATGCAGACATTTAAGCAAATGAGGAACTGGAGGAGTCCTCTGTGAGTAACAAGTGAATAGTTTTTAAAATATGTATGTTCTAATGACCTTTTCAGCATTACAGCAGCCAAAGTCCCAACAGACAGTAGTTGAGTATATCATGGTAGTGAAAGAGATAAAATAGTCCCTGTTGTTTTCCCTCAATATTCAGTATTTCCTTTCTCCTAAGCAGTACACTGAATTTTAGCATTAACAAAATTCTGTCAATTGAGCATGGTGGTGCATGCTATAATCCCAGCACTCAGGAGTCTGAGGCAGGAGGATTGTTCCAAGTTCAAGACCAACCTGAGCTATAAAGTGAGCTCAAGACTGGCCTGAACTGCATAGCAAGACCCTGTTTCAAAATGACCAAAAACAAAACAATCTGTCAGCTAAATGCAGGCCTTCTAGGAAGCCTGCTCCTTCTGCAACATTCCCTATTATCCGGATGTGGCTAATAACATCTGGGTTGAACAGTCCTTATGGAGCATGAGATTATGGTTTAAGGATGGCAGAATGGCCAGGAAGGAGCTAAGTCCCTCGTGTACCACTGAACTGGTCTGAGGTTACTGATGAAGGCAAAATGAGCCATGAGAATTGCAGCCTTCATCATTAACATGCAATGAGTAGTTGCAGGGTTGGTTTGAACCTCACATACAGTCCCATTCATGAAGACATAGGAAGGAAGTAAAGAGAGGAGCTGTTAAGAAAACCAGGGTTCTCCTTAAAAAGGTTCATTTCCTCAAGCAATGTAGGACAGGAAACAGGAGAACAGACTGCTTTTCTCCCTCTTTTGGGTCACTCACTAGAACCTGCCTGGACCTGGGGCAGGACAGCGGCCCAGCAGTCACCTCTGCCCTGGAGCCATGCTGAGGAATGTCCAATGCTTCCAAAGAACTAAGTTGAGCAATAATTCACTCCAGTGAGTGTTTCATAAAGCTAACTTTATTCCTCTTGAAAAAATTGTTTATTCTTAAAATACAGGTGCCTCACTATGCAGGCTAAAAATAGCTTTCCTTTCATAATAATGATCATACAGATTTTTTAAAAAGTCTTAGCTAAATTAGAAAACTGGCACAGTATATTAGATTTTCAAGTCAACTAATAAAATTACGAGTTATAACAACCTGAAATCAGGTATTGGAAAAATAGTAGTTGATTCAATTTGGATAGCTGCAATAACAGCAGATTACAATTATTAGTTACAGATATTATTTTCATCTCAATCTTTCTGCTGTGACATATCCCTGTAAGGCATATGAACCAGTATCTCCCTACCTAAATGAAGAAATTATGGGTTAAAAAGCTTCTAAACACAGATGTTCATTCCTTGTTATTTCTATGCTCTCAGCAGTACAGCGCTGATGATTCCTTGTACCCCCTGAGCTCAGATACGTAGTCGCAGGAGACCACATGATGATTTCTTTAGGGAGGACAACAGCACGGGCTCCTAACCCTAGTATAACCCCCCCCCCCCCACTTTTAGGACTCCCATGGCTCACAGTCCAGTCCTACACTTTGGGTTATATAAAACCTTTGATGTCATTTCACAGTAATGTATAATAATGAAAATTACTACATATTCATCCAGCAAATATTTACAGAGTGCTTGAGAGGTGTGAAGCACAGTGCCAGGCCCAGAAGAGTAAAACAAACACCAATTTGAATTCACAGAAACTACATTCCAAGGGGTGTTCAGACAAAGAATTCAACTACCAAATATATCACAGTGACAACAACGCAAAGGAGAAACTAAAGTAAGGACCCAGGACACAAGTGTAAGGAGGTCAGAGTCACAGAAGGCATCTTTAGAGGCAGCCAGCTGAGCAGAGATTAACAGAACAAGCCATGTGGATAGCCGGGGTGGAAAGCCTTATGCCTGAAGGTGCAGCCAGTGCAAGGGTCCTGAGGCCTGGGCATGCTTGATATGGAAACCAGTGCAGCTGCTGTCCAGAGAACCAAGCAGAGAGACACAGAACATAATGTTAGAAAGGAAATCAGTGGAAGAAATGTGGAAAGAGCAGCTTGACTAAGGAGCATAAATTGCTGCAGAGGGTTCTACAGAAGGAAGATGGCCAGCGGCTGGAGCAATCCGGCCTGCATGACAAGGCACAAGCTAAGTGTGGTGCTGTGAGCATGCCTGTAATTCCAACATTTGGAAGGCTGAATGAAGCAGGACTAGTGAAACCCTATTACAAAAAAGACAGCTTTATAGTCAGTACAGCTACTATACTGAGAAAGAAAGAGTATAGAGCTATAGAGCTGGCAACTCCTGGAATAATCCTGGAGAAATGTGCTCATGCCTTAGACCTAGTGGGAACAGGCGACAGCAACAGCAAAAAGGTGGACCCTAGGTCCTAAAGGGAAAGTTGATGGGATTTGTGAAGGAGAAGCTTTACAGGAGTAGTGTGTATTGAGGGTGTAAGATGAGTTTTACACTGGTTTGAAGTGATTATTATACACCCAGTTGAGGTCATCGGGAGATAGCAGGTAGACATTTGGACAGACACACCACTATGGAAAGAGTCCCAGGCTGTGGATAGATCCAGTAAACTTTGGGGTACAGAAGAATTTAAAGCCATGGGAAAGCATGGGATCAGGAAGAGAATGTATACATGTAGACACAACAGTCCAAGCCCATGTCCTGTGGCCTCCACTGTTTAAGTCAGAGAGAGGAGAAGCATCTATTGAAATCATCCAAGAAGAAGCCATCAGGGGACAGCAGAAGAGAGGCCCCGAGAGCATGCCCCTGGAAAGCCAGGTGCCCGAAGTGTCTGAAGTACAGAGAATCATCCACTCCATCGCAGATGCCACCACCGGTACGTGCCACCAGCTTTGTCGTGTCTCTTTAGTGTTTATCATTATCCGAAGCAATGGCAGCAGAAAGCTTGTGCGAGTGTGAGGACCACTCCCATCCCAGTCATCTACACAACACAGTCATCAACACTTTCTAAAATTAAATAGAAAAACTGCAGAATTAATAAGTTATTTAGAAACACATAGGGAAGTAACAAAGAAACAGCTAAAAATAAGTCAGTGAGCATGACTTGAGAATAGGAAGTCCTAGTTACAGTAAGGGCTGCTGCTGTGCTGTTGAACTGTACCTTGGTATTAATTCTACAAAATTAAAAACTGTTCATCAGGGAAAAAATACACAAGTGAGATGCCTCAGCCTCATTCTAAATTTTCTGGTAATGAAGTTACAGTCAGGCGCCAACAACTGCACATGTTCACCAAGCATACACCAAGTGAGGTCTCTTATACAGTGTCTGATGTACCTTCTCAAGTTAGGTGGTGTTCTCATTACTGTAAATGAAAGGCATAGCTAAAAGATAAGTATGTTCAAGCATTGAAAAATTTTGTTGTCTGATGCTTGATAAAAATGTAATCACTCTTTCGTGACCATCTACAACATTTTTTTCTTTCCTTTTTCTTTTGTATTTTAGGGAAGGGTTTACAGAGTGCTCAGGGTCTCACTACTAGATCCAACTCATAGTGATCCATCTATTTACAGCCTCCCAAGAGCTGGGATTACAGGCCCGCACCACCACGCCCAGTCTCAATTGACATCCCGGCACGCCCCAGGGGTGGGGCCAGCACAGCAGGCCTGGGGATCAAACCCCTGGCCCCTGCTCCTGTTTACAGGTGTTTTAATCCACTGAGCTATTTGGCTGGCCCTGCAAAATTTTTTTAAGGTAAATAATTTCTCATTCTGAATAAGCTTAGGAACCTCTGCAAAAGTTGAAGTAAAATCTATGGGTTACTACAAAACCACAATGAATGTGGTGGTTTTGTAATAAATTTAGAAGGCAAAGATAATTTTTTTAATGTGCATGCAAATGTGCCTGTCTTTCCTACATTTCCTTAAAAAGGATACCCTGTTTTAGGTATTTTTAGTTCCTAGTATGTAGCACAGTTGACAACATATTAATAATAAATAATATGCAATATTTCTTAAGTGTTGCCCTTGTGCCAGACACTGCCTTAGGAATTTTAATTCTCATTACTACTTTGGAGATGCAGCACTCTGAAGTTGGTGCTCACTGTTTCTATAACAAAGGAAAGCAAGACACAGAAGCTAGATACAGTACACTTCCCAAACAGGCATACACAGCTGATGTCAAAACCAGGATTCTCAGCAATCTCTCTGAGCCTCAGCACACAATGTTTACCTAGGATATTCATAAATATTTATTGACAATATCATTGAAATAATAAAACCCGTAGAAATTTGTTAATGATAAAAAATTACATCACTCTCGAATGGTATACATTTTTTTTCCATGTCTATTTTAAAGGCTATTTGACAATCTCACCTTTCTCTTTTTGTCCTGGATCACCTGTTTTTCTACTTGTTTCTGAAAATTAAAGACAAAACAAAATAAGTACTGCATAATCATCATTCTATATCTTAATTTATAGGCCTATGCTTAGATGAATTTTAGAAAAAAATTAAAAAAATATTTCTGAGAATATAACTCAATTTTCCTAAATCCTGAATTTTTCATGAAAGAAATTTACTACAAAATAGCAAGATTTTGGCTCACTTGACTTACTTGTAAGTAATTCTAAAATTTGCAATTTTATAATTATGAACAGTGACCAAGAGTTAGAGGCCTGGCCAGATAGTTCAGTGGACCAAAGCACCTGCGTAGGCAGAGTGCAGCAGCCGGGGTTCAATCCCCAGTGTGTCATGCTGGCCCTACCCCAAGGGCATGCTGAGATGGCCATTGAGACTGAGCATAGTAGTACGTGCCTATAATCCCAGAACTTGGGAGGCTGAAACAGGAGAATCACTATGAATTGGATCTATGTGAGGCCCTATAGACCCTGTACTAAACACACACAAAAAAAAAGTGACCAAGAGTCAAGACACCATACAAAAAATGTTTTATCCTATATATATGAGAAACATAAAGTACAAATAATTTAATAAGCAAAATAAAAGATGACAAAAACTGAAAGGTGGATTTTTGTGTATATAGAAAAGGTATCTGAGGATGCAGCAAGACAGGAAGCAAAAGTAAAAGATCAAGATGTGATATTCTGTGTAATGAGTATGTTCAGTATATATCCCAAACGCATACTATTAGAAACTTTTAAAAAATAAAAGAGAAAACAAAGACTTGGTGAAGTTTTTTATAGACATAACAGCAAACCGGGGTAGGGAAAAGACTTTCCATCAACACTCACTCAATATTGTTACTGTCTTCTGAAACTGTTAAGAGCACTTTCATAATAGCACTGTGGGCACAAAGAAACAGAGCAGGTCACCCTTTTCTGAATGTTAGCCTTGCTACCCCAGACTTCACACACAGGCACCTGATGCACCGCAGGTGCCTGCACTGAATGGTGTGCCGGTGGGCACCGCCAGCTCATACTGTAGGAGTCGCAGCCGGCATCAGTATCACCCTGAGTTGGCATTTTTGCACAAATGAGGCTACTGAATGCATTGATACACTACCAGCCTACACTAGTCAAAGAACATGCATTCATCACATGGAAAAAGAACTAGGCTGACTGTGTTTATTATCTCATTTCTATACCTGTGACTTAGTAAAAGGCCTACTGTTTAACAAATGAAGGATCCAGTTAATTCTTCAGGTAGACCAGTTAGCTGGCTATAGACCCAGTAGGTACTTACGGTCTTTAGGTCTCAGTAGGAACATACGTGTGTACATATGTGTTGGTGTAAGGATATGGCAGAATTTGGGAAGTTGATTTAAAAAAATCACATTCCCTATCCTCTCTCCAATAGATGAAGAGTGTGTAAAAGATCAGAAATGCTATCGAGAATACATTCACACAGGCCACTTGATTTGTTGGTACCAAGTTGCCTACATATAAAACACTTCAATTTGCAAAAATAAAAAATAAGACAGACCCAGGCTCTGAGGCAAGAAGAGACTTTTTATAGGTCAAGGCTTTCTGCTCCTTGGAGGTGCTAGAAAAGTAGAAAGTGCCTGCTTAAGCAGGCACAGGGATCTGGGTTCTGTTTCCAATATGCTGTGCCGGCCCTGCCCATGGGGGATTGAGAATGGGCTTGGTGCCTATAATCCCTTGCTTGGGAGGCTGAAAACAAGAGAATCACTATGAATCTGATCCATGTAGTGAGACCCTGTAAACCATGTACTAAAAAAAAAATTATACATTATATATATATATATATATATATATATATATATATATATATATATGTAAAGGGAACTGACTTTAAAATCTAGGGTGCCAGGCTTCATATTAAGCACTTCACTTCTCACATGTTCTTTGGGCTCAGGATACCTGAAGGGAATGGCTTTTAGAGGAAAGAAGCGGAGGGGAGAAACTACTATAAGGTTCCCAAAGCTATCACGGCCGATGGCCTAAATGATTCCAAAGCATCATGTTCTTTCTACTGCTCCACTTCATACTTTCTCAGAGAGAGTAATGAAAGGATAAAGAAGCATTAAGTCTCAGCTTTTGAAAAGAGCAGGTTTTATACGTCATGCCAGCTTCACGTATCTCTTGGCACTGCTACAAGAAAACAGCAGCACATGATATATCAGGGCTAATCAAAAATGTGGCATATATACAAATATTTTTAAACTACAGGCAGACATTGTCATTAATCCCCTTCAAAATACTGCCCCTCATTTCACACTTACCATCATCTTTTCCACTTCCTTAAAAATACAGAATAGTACAAAAAAAAAAAAAAGCATTAGAAAAGATATAAAATTTCACTAAACAAAGTAATACGAACTCAACAACAGTTGCCGTACTGCATGATGTGATCTTCAAATTAGTTGTTTAGGTTACCAGACATAAAGGTACAAAATTGGTTTAAAAAAAAAAACCAGAACAACAAAAAAGTTTTAGGAAATTAAAAAGGAAAAAGAAAAAAAAATTTAGGCATTATCTGTTCCTTTCAAAAGGCCAGTAGAAATCACTTTTTTGCCACTTCTAGAAGCAGTTCTGGAAGCCCGTTTTTGTGAAAATCTTTACAAGGTGCAATTAAAAGCAGGGAATGCTGCTACCAAGTGCCATGCAATGAACAGGCAGGCCAAGCAGCACGGCGCCCCCATCTTAATCATCAGAGACTCGATACCATAGGATTTTGGTTCTTCTTGGAAATTAAAATTCCCCATGAAGGGCAAATATTTTGAAGGTGCTTCTGGATATCAAAGCACCCACAAGGGCCGAGGAGATGGCTCTGTGGAATAAGTGCTTCCCTGGCAAGCTCAAGGGCCTGAGTTCCACCAAAAAAAAAAAAAAAACCACAGCCACAATACTGCAACTAAAGACAGTCAAGAAGACTTCCTGAACTACTTCAGAAAGAGCAGAACTGATAGCACAAGTGCGTTCAATGCCAGCAGGAATATTCTGAGAGATTAATGGTAATGTGTCCTTTACTATAATTTTTTAAAATTTAAAAATTCACTGTATTCAGTAATCTCACTTCCTACATGTCAGTAAATACAATATATGTGTATATAAAAGACTGGCTGGACCAGGGACAGAACTCAGGGGGCACAGTGTGAGATCCTGAGTTCAATGCCAGGTACCAAAAGAAAAAAGCATTTAATTGGAAATTACAGACTATTAATAAGCATAGATTTACACAATGTTTTTTGATGACCTTAGTTTCTTATGTTGATTTCTGCTATCTTATACGTTTCAGTGTATAGGAAGTTTTTCTATATTTTCAGCTCATTTATAAGGTTTCTTAGCTGTGACTTTATCAAAGACTGTAAGCTTCTATTACTAGAGCTTTACATAACAAATAAAATTATAACCTTATAAAATATGGTAACTGAACTCCTAACATGTGCCTGGAACAGCAAGTGACAGACATTAAGGATTCTGTAAGGAAGAAAATTATCAAAAACCTCAATCCTGAAGGAATTATTTTCCTTTTTTTTTTTGGTCTTTTTGAGACAAGGTCTCACAGTGCAGTTCAGGCTGGCCTTGAGCTCACTTGGTAGCCCAGCCTGGTCTTAAACTCACAAGGATCCTCGATCTGCCTTAGCTCCTTGAGTGCTGAGATTACAAGGGAATGTACCTAATCTCATCTGATCTTTTTTTTTTTTTTAATTTAGTACAGGATTACAAGCATGTACCACCACACCCAGTCTCAACATCAATCTCAGTATGCCCAAGGGGATCAAACCCGTCAGTCCACTGAGCTATCTGGCCGGCCCTTCATCTGATCTTGGAAGCTAAGAAGGATCAGGCCTGGTTAGTACCTGAATGAGAGCTCTTTTTCTAATGAGATTATTACTATGTTGCCCTCCACATCCTTCACTAGTCATATTGAGCTAATTCAGCTTGAAAAAAATCACTTTCCAAATAAGTAGAATGTGACCAGCCACACTGATCCTACAGCAGAAGGCCCTGACCCTCTTCTCCCCAGGAATTCACGGAGTGCAGCTGGATATGCTCCCAGAAAGAAGGGCCACCATCTTCCTCCCCTCTCCTGTACAGTACCAAGGACAGGCATGCACCACAACACCCAGGCCTGGCATGGAAGCTCTCTTGTTCCTACTGTTGTGTCCTTTTGTGCTCCACTTCACATCAACAGGCTAGGTTCTGAGACTCATATTTGAACATAAAAGAAAAGAAATGCACTGTAAACACTTAGTCCTTTTTGGTTTTCAGTGCTTAACTTTAGCTGAGGTAGAGTTTTCTATACAATCAAACTTAACTTACTGCATCCTGTATAGCTAATAATAAAGGAGTACGTTATTCCCAGAATCTATTACTTCCATGGGAGACCTGAGATGGCCTTCACTGTGCTGAAGAAAATGACTTGTTGGCCTCTGACTACATGCCAGGCATTACCTAATGCAGATATTTCCCATGAGCCCTGGGGGCATTTACAACTATACTAATAAACTGAGGCAGAGAGTAGCTAGGACTTTTCCCAGCATTACAGAACAAAAAGGACCCATTTCAAAGGCCACTCCTCATCGTAATGCTACTGTAATCACACCGGTATCACAGCAATGGGTGGATGATCCACTCAGTTAAAGTAAGCTAAATAGTCACCTCATCCTTGAAAATTACACAAGTAAAAATTCACTTGTAACTCATACTTAATGTCTCTTTATACCAAAAGGGGAACACAATGTTAGATATTCTTTTTCTACACTAACATAATTCATTTTTCCCTTTTCAACACTATTTTATCAGAGCAAGGCAAACTATAAAAAAGATGGGGATCTTAATCTTTCAAAAAAATCTCATGCTTCTGTTGTAATGAATGACCATGTCATTTGCAGTAGAGAATGGGTATCATCATGTTATGTGAAAAGCAGCCAGACTCAGGACAATTATTGCGTATTTTCCCTAGTATATTAAATCTTTTTTAAAATTGACAGGAAATAGGAGAGCCTATTATTAGATAAGAAAGACATAGGAGGGAAGAGGGTAATGGGGAGATGGAGTCTTTGAAAAGATCATAATGTTCTGGATTTAGATATGGTGCATCTTATCAAGTTCCTATGATACTTTAGTAAGGTCAGCTGCATGTGTGCCATTCTTCTTGGGCCCAAATCAGAGCCAATGTGGCCTTCTCACCGCCTCATCATGAGCACCTCTGGTCCTCAAAACCAAGCCAATCAATACTGCTAGGCATGGAACCAATACCTACAGAAGTTCTAATGCTGTTCCCCAGCAATGTAGTGCAATAATGTATAATACGAGAAACAGGTAACCAAAGAGACTGAGAGTATTCCTTTGTGATTTCAGTTGCCCAAAATGCTATTCTTTTAAAATACTAAACAGTGTAAAACAGACTCATTTTGTTATATAACAAAACAGTGTATTTCAAAATAATGACAATGTAAAAGAGTACTTCTGCATTTTATTGCACTCAACATTAACCAGATGACATTTATATTATTCTTAGGAAATACATTGACATTGCCTAACATGGCACATATTTGGAAAGACATAACTCATTAACTTAGATATCTGGAATTAAAAAGTATCTGAAATTGACCACAGCATAATGAATCCTTAATTTCAAGTTTTAGAGATAATTATTTACAAAAATCCAGTACAACTTAGTCATTCATTAGCTCTGTATCACTCCTAAGTTTCTCTATAAAAATATGGCTTTATAAAAAGTAGTGTCCTCTAATTCACAATAGAAGAGCTTAACTATAATGAGCATCAGCTCTGTACCACCCATATCACAGCTTTAGAAAATTATTGCTATTATTCCTAACTTAAATCAGGCTTTCACTACACACTGAATCATCATGCAGAACTCACATGTAAATATAGCTTAGAATGCTAATTTTTAGCCTAAAAGCAGAAGTTACTTAATTTTTAAAAAAGGGATAATGTAATGAAGAGGTACCCCTGACACACACATGAAACCCTTCCTTATTCTATTCTTACAGTTCATGATTATTTCAAAATGATGTTGCAGCTATCCTCTTTTCTAAGGGCTATTTTCACTGCAACAAACATTTCTGAGTCAAAAATAAAACCACATTAAAAATGGAAGAAAATCTTCAGTGTGAAAACGAAAAGGCTCATCCTTGTGAAATAGCAGTGGGCAGCGGACTTGGCAAGTACTTTCCGTAGATCCTAAATCAATCTAACTATAGTCACTACTGTGCTTATCTAGTACGAGCACCGTGCAACTACCTGTGCTCTGAGGGCATTGCTTAATTAGCTGAAGGAAGAAAGATCTGCATGTTACATACCAGTGATTTATATAGAGCTCCTATTTTTTAAATAAACATTGAATTGGCTACAGCTAAATATATCTCATATCTATGGCACCAAACAGCATTTTTGCCCAAGAAACTTCAGCAAGTCATTTCTTTTCCTTATGTCCTAACAAAAAATGTTAAGTGTCCTCATTTTGAAAATAAATTAGTCATAATTTAAAACTTTTCCTGAAATACTAAGTTTTGCTAATGAAAGCTTAAAAATTCTCAAAATTTGTGTTGTAACCTGAATACTCAAAGATGACATAGAAATTTTAATAGGAATATCAGTGCCGATATATGCACCTCACAGCTTCACAGCAAATGATGACCTTTAGGAGTGTTTTTAAGAGTGCTAAGCAAGGCGCACTGAAGCACTTTCAAATCATGTTTAATGCAGCATTCACACACAGTAGTCTGACAGCATTATTATTGATACTCTTATTACCCTGACAACTGCTGCTACATCATCAATATAACCATCTGAAAAACTACATATAAATGCAAGTAAGACGAAAGCTATTCCCAAAAAGGTGGGGGAAAGAAGAGACCCAATGAATCTGCTATTGCTATCAGCAAAGTACGTGCAGGAATGTAACATCATATGTAGTTTTGTTTTTAAAAAAATACACTAAATGCCAGTGGACTATAATTCATTCAAAACATCTTTAGTGTTCATCCCCAAAGATCTTGGTCTGTGCAGTAATTACTTCACAAGATCTATCAGAGCCATCTTGTGGAACGTATGGTTAGGCTGGTCCTCCTGCAGTAGAAGGGGCAGTCTTTTTGAAGCTTTATGTATCTGCAAAAATAAGGGGAAATCTAAATTAAAGGACCAACCAGACACAGACTGTGAAACTGTTTCATGTTCATTCCTACGTTTTTTTAAAAGCCCACCAACAAATAAAAACGCTTATTTGTTTTTGTTTTCTGACTTTTTAACTTTTTTTGTTTTGCTAATTTAAAGTCTCTAGGGATTATTTGCAAACCTGTTAATGAAAATCTTAGGCCCTTTAAACATTTGAAAATTACAACTTAACCAAAGAATCTAAAACTTGAGAAACAGAAGCATCGCATTTATTTTTCTCACTAATATTTTCATTATTAAAAATAAACAATCCTGCAATGTATTAATTATTGTAACTGTCCTACAAACCTGTTTTGAAACTTTTCACTGCTATTTTGTTTTTTTCTCATTAAAATGAATAAAAGATAAAAAATAAAGAAAAAATACAATGAAACCATAGAGTAGGCAAATAATGAATTTTGTGGTTGTTTTAGATGATAAAAATTTTAAAGAAAAAGATGGGTAACTATTAAAAGCATAACTTTAAACAGTAAAGTTCTTTAAAATATTAACAAAAAATAAATAAATTAAATAATCCCCAGAACAACATGCTGCACCAACCGTGCCCCCAGGCACACTGAGCCAGCACTCAGCCAAAACTGGCCTGTAATCCCAGCACTGGGGAGGCTGAAAATAGGAGTTCATTTCAATTCTGAACTGTGTAGTGAACCCTGCACCAAATACATTAGATAATTAATTAATTAAACAAAAATCTGGTACAGTGTTTGACAAATACAGGACAAATTTTCAAGAGCATTGTAAGCTATATATAAAATATATTAATTTAATGAATTTCCTTCAGTATTTATTGTTATTGATAACATAAGTGTGGAATGTTTTAGAGGAAGTAAAATTCATTCCAACCCAGTTTTTTCAGTAGTTTCATCGGAACTTTAGCATCTAGCTTATTTTATTCTCACAGTGTTGCATTTATGTTATAATATTGTATTAAAAAAGCTGGCACAGATAAATATTTAATTTCTAAAGCTGGATTACTTCTATGACTTGAATATATGCCCCAGAAATTTGTGTTGAAAAATTAATCAAAAGTTTTATTTATAATAACGGTATTTGGAAGTGGACCTTTTGGGAGCTAATCAGGATCAGACAAAGTCATAAGTTTGGGCCTTTATGATGACATAAAGGCTTTTTGGGCTCCAGAAACTGAACTCAGGACTTGTGTTTGCTAGGCAGGTGCTGTGCCACTGCGCTGTGGCACTAGCCTTAGGCTATGACACCACTGCAAGCTGTAACCCCCACCTGGAGCTGTGTCCCTGGCCCAAGAGGTTATGGAGGGGGGCTGAGTTGGGTGCTCGGTCACCACAGGCTCCCCTCGGCAGGCGTCGGTGCAGCGCAAAGTCCACAGCAGATGCCACGACACTGTTGCGCCACACTCCCAGGCTCCGCAGTCCCCGGAACTGCGAGCTAGATACGCTTATGTCTTTATAAATTATTTTAAGATAGTTATTTTAAGATAGTTATATTTCCTTCCTCCCTCTTTTCTCTTTACCTACCTATGTATGAAGCCAAAAAATGTTTATACTTTTTTATGTTAATGTACAGTAAGCAGAAATTATGCATATGGATATATAGATATATATCCAAGAGAAATGAGAATTTATGTACACTAAAAGATGTGTACAAAAACATTGTATCTTTTTCATAGTAGCTAACAAAACACTGCAATATATTTACAGAAAACACCTAATTATTATACTTTAGGTAATTACTATTACTATACTTTAGGTGAATTACTATACTTTAGGTGAATAACACCTAATTACTATACTTTACAAGGTAAATGAAACTTACAAATAAAATGCTGAGCAGTAAGATGTGAGAAACTAGTCACAAAATCGGGGCAAGAGTTTCCTTACTTAGCTACAATAAGTCCAGAGGCAGATAAAAGCAGTCGAGATGTAACGGGAAGCACAGGAGCTCCTCAGCTGGGGCATTGTCCATGAGGGTTACGTATCAGAAGCACTGACCAGTCCCTACAGCTTGAACTGAGAGGCAGTAGGCAGCTGGATACACAGGTATGTAAAATTTCACATGTAAGCGCCTTCTAGTGTGTAAATTGTACCTCACTAGAAAAGAAACTTAATGAGCTTGACTTCAGATTCTCTTAGAATTTAACAATAAGCTAGACTGTGAGAGGAATGAACACTTCTGAAATACCTTGAGCCAAAAAGCTGTTCTAAGTAAAATGTAAGTATTTATAAAAAAGCAAATAAAAGGCTGGGGAGACAGCTCGGTGGTCTAAGTGCCTGCCTAGCAAACAGAAAGACCCGAGTTCGATCTCTACATGCCACGCTGGCCCCAGAACCCCAGGCGCACTGTGCCGGCCTCCAAGTCCAGGCATGGTGGTACATGCCTATAATCCCAGCACTGGGAAGGCTGAGACAGTGGGATCACTACAAGTCTGAGCTGTGTAGTAAGATCCTGTATCAAATATAAATACATGAAGTTTAAAAAGATTTACAAATAGAATTAAAAAAGCAAATAAAGCAAAAGTTCAGTTGCAATTTTAACAATTTAAATATAAGCACCAATTTAAAGGTTCCACTCAGAAGTGGTTTGTTAGGGTGTGAAAAACATCTTCAAAGCCAGGCCTGGCTTCTCTTCCGCTGCCCTCTGTCCCTCCCACATTTTGCGTT
>PVKA01016452.1:0-47904 GCA_004027165.1 Ctenomys sociabilis
CTCCTCCCTTCTTCTTCTTCTTTCTTCTTCTTCTTCTTCCTCCTCCTCTACCTCCTCCTCCTCCTCCACCTTCACCTCCACTGGTTTGCATAATATAAAACATTCATATCACTAGCATCAGGAATTAACATGTAATAATCAGCAAGTTTGTATATTATGGAATACTATGAAAGAATTGAACTAGCCCTACAAAGATAAAATCAGTTATTATGAGCATGCATAATTCAGAACAACATAACTTTCAGCAAAATAAACAATACACAGATTTCTCATCCCACATTTTTATCCTACTCCTGTTCTGATATAAAAATATAAAAATTTTTTATATTAGTGTTGTTTCTGTCTCCTAGAGAATTTCTGAGGTTAAGAACATAAGCTCTTCTTTATTTGTGGGCTTGTGTTGAGAAATCTCAAGCCATCATTTAATAGCTTTAAATAGTCTGTTCTTTTATTCTTTTTGCTGAATTTCTGGGATTTTGATTATTGTGTCAAGATGTAAATTCATTTTGATTATGGGTATTTATAGCCACTTACCTATATGTCAGATTCTTTTCTTATCCTTGAGAAATTTTCTGCTGTTACATCTTAAAACTATCTTTTTATGTCATTTGTTCTGACTCTTGCTGTTTTGTTGACATCTATAATTCTTACATTTATTTTCTTTATATCATCTTCCCACTTCTCAATTATAATTTCCTGGTTCCCTGTTAATTTTAAGAGATCTTTAATTTTTATTAGTTGCATTGCTGTCTTCCTGTACTGAAAAATCTATCTTCAATTTTTCAAGCAGTTTTGAATAGAATTATTAATTTCTTGGATATTTTGAATTTGTTTCGTTCATTCTAATTCTTTTCTGCATTTTTCATTTGATTTTCCATCATTTTTCTGTTCCCCATTTTTTTATCTTTGTCTTCTTTATCTGTGCTGAGTTATTCTTTCATGATTGTTGTTATTCTTTTTTAGTCTGAAACATTATTTCTGATCTTATTTTTTCAATAGTCTGATGGATTTGTTTCTTTATTTCAGTTTCTACCCTTTAGCAAGGAGTGAGGTTTTCAGTGTCCTTGTCCCTTAAACTTGTTGTGGGTGATCAGCATTTTGCTTCTTTTTTTGGCTCCCAATGATCACTTGGCCTCAGCAGTGCTGGGAGAGCACTGGGCTGTGTGTCAGCAGGGGTCCCACTACAGTGGGGGCTGAGGGTACGATTCCCCAAGGCTCTAGCTATTGGTGCAGGCCAACACTGAACAAAGCTTCTGCTCTGATGGTGAGCTTGGGCGAAGCTCATGGGGACCCCACAGCTGCCCAGTGTTTGCATAAGTTCTCAGGTGGTAGGACCAGGCACCATCACAGCTGCCACACTCACCTGCTGGGTCACACGGGGAACAAACAGCTCACCAGGATCCTACAGCCACCTGGTATCCTGCTGCATTCTCAGAAACTGGGGCTGATCTTCTAGAGAAAGTCAAATACTACATTGTAATTTTCATAGCTGTTCCTCACAGGTCGAAATTCTTTGTTTAAGATGTGTAATATTTACTATCTGTGCTCATTTCCTTTGCTTCCTCATAGCAATTCATAGGTGCAGCGGTCCATAGCGTTCTTCCTCTACTATAGATTTGTCTCTTTCCTAGTCTCATACTGTTGTGTACAGACTAATTAAAAGGTATTATATCTCATACGAAATACAATGCATTCAGGAGAAGTTTGTTGTTTATTTTTGTTTTGTTTTGACAATACTGTGTCATGAAAGCAAAGCAAATGTTTGTCCGGTTATTTTCTAAATGTTATTTTTTGGCTGGCTCAGCCCACCCTGAGAGCAGGGTTGGTGTGGCATGTGGTGCCAGGGATTGAACTGTCGTCCCCTGTGCCCACCAAAGCTTGGCTAAATAGGCACTTTAGACAGCTGAGCTATCTCACCAGCCTGACCAGTCATTTTTGACTGAATGCTTTTTGACTGTCAGCATGTTACTTATATCTGAGTGAGTAACACATGAAGAATAAAAATACAGAATTATTCATAACATTAGTATTCTTAGGATCCAGCCTAAAGCCCGTATACTTATTTTGAAAGTTATTTATTTATTTATCAATTTTTTAAGGTTAAATAAGAACATTATGTTCACAACATGAAAATAGTTATTTATACCTTAAAATTATATTTGAAATTAAGAGAATAAATATATAAGTATTAAAAATAGAAAAATAATACTTATTTTTAATATACAACTTCAAAGTGATAATATTTTTTGGAACTAAGTGTTCACTGGAGGAGGATTTATTAAAAATCAAATATATATTTATATTTACATTTTGCTCCTGACAAGGTTAAAATTCTGCTATCATGAAATCAATGGACAACATATAACTTGTTAGAAAAATGGTGAGGAATATTACATTATTTTTGGTAGCCTTGTAATTGTGCATTGGCCACAGATTGAAAAAATATATATTTATTTAATACACTAAAATGTAAGAGGCTGTGGAGATGGCTCAATAGAATAAGCTGTTCCATGGAAAGTGCAAGGACCTGAGTTCAATCCCTGGTTCCACAAAAAAAAAAAAAAAAAAAAAAAAAAGTGTAAAGCTAATGTTTGAGCAAATTCTTTATTGCCACAAAATAATTATTGAGGTTTTACAAGATGTTTTTTTGACATGTTAATAAAGATGTCAAAGTCTCAATTGATAGTCATAATACTAATTGAGGAAAACAATTGGATATGTGTTGTAATATTAAAGAAATTTTTGAGGTGAAATATGAGAAACTTTTGAACTATTCATGGAAGAAATTTCTCAGATGTACATGTAAAATTATTCAGCTAATTTCATTCAACAAAACATTATTACATTGCCATTGTTTGGCTTAAAAATTAGCCTATAAATATATGAGCTTTCTCCTTGGAAGAGTTTGAAAATGTAAACATTATTTATCATTAATATATTATGTTAATAAAATAGTTGAGGCAAATATTCCATGATCTTAGTGGTTAATTGTTTGTATATATGATGGCAGATAATGCTATAATCACCTTTATACAAGTCAGAAGCTCCATGAACACTAAATAAGACATATGTAATTACAAATATCATTGGTGTACTTTAGAACTCTGGCTTACTGTAAGATTTCAGTTTGAGAAGCCATATATTTTTAAGAATTTAAACTGAATCATACATTCATATTTCCTGATGTATTTAACAAAATTATGCTACATAATATGCTTAGTATAGAATCCTTTCAAGAACACTTAACTGGAATCATTTCAGTTTTGTTCCTTATGTTTTCCTCACTATTTGAAACTGTGAAGAAAGTATCAAGTTGTCAGTCTCTTAGAAACTAAGATTTATTAGCAGTACAGTGATGGTGGTCTTTATGATTAAATAAAACTATTAGTATGGGGCAATTTGAAGACTTCCTGAAATAGCATAGACAGAAGTTTCATGGTAAATAATGGCCAAACAGTTGTACATGGATATGCTATGACTCGGGCATGTAGCAATGTGAGTAAATCAATCTACAAGGGTGGACAGATGTTATGGTGTAAATTTATGTTATTGAGATGGTACTCTATCTGTGACATAAATCGATGTGATTGCCCATTGCCATAATTACCTATTAAATTAAGTCAGTATTACTTAAATTTTCTACACTAGGAAGCATATGTAAAAAACATAAAATTTATTAAATAAATTATTAAGTTGGTAATATAACATTAAATTATATATTTGCTAATTTTTTATCCATTTATTTTTGTCAGAACCAGGAACTGAGATCAGGCCCTTGTGCTGGCCATGCAAGTACTTGTTCTACTGTGACATCTCGCCAGCCCTGTTACATTTTTCTGTTTGCACATCTGTTGTCATTGAACACATTACAGTTTCATAAAAGTGATAAGTCATTTACTGGGTTATTTTTTGTAAACACCTTAATTTACCAAAATATTTGAAGCGGTTCATTCTAAAATGGAGACGTTGGAAGTAGAAGATGTATTCTAAATAGCTTGTACTGAGAAATAAAACAAGAAAATCAACCCAATAAAAACTTGAATAACAGGATAGCCAGCTTGAAAGAGGTCCCAGAGAACAATTTTGGATGGTATGAGCCCTCACAAGGTGAATACAGGAAACAGTAGATTGTGATCAGTAGAGCAAAATGAGCCTCTTTCTGTCCATACCGATATAAGTTAATAACTGAATAAACAAATACAGGAAAATAACTACTTTTCCTCACAATGGAATTTCAATAAACAAAAGGGAAAGAAATAACATGAATAATAAGCACTATTGGGGCCGGAGAGCTGGCTCAGCAGAATAAGCGCTTCCCTGACAAGTGCAAGGGCCTGAGTTCAATTCCCCCTTCTGAAAAAAATCAACTACTGTTACTCAAATATTACAGCAGTAATTAGTGCAGGCAAGATTCATTGATAAAGAACAACTACTTTGAAAATAACAGTAGGCAACAGAACACTCTATTTTCACTTTGGGGTCTTGGACAATACCAGAGAGTTCAAGTGAGCAATAGTCTATGGTAGGGATGTTGGTAATCTGCTTTTTCCTCTGCCTTTGGCAGAAGTGCAGGACGTGTTCAGTCTCCCAGGAATTCAGCGATGATTTCATGACCATTAGGAAAAAAAACACCTGCTCATATGCTTTAAACTATTGTTGGGAAAAAAAAACAAGTATTCATTCTATGGGCTCCACTGGAAGAGTATCTGTGACTTGAAACTTATTGCATTTGCAGGTCTTTGATGGGATTATTCCACAGTTGGTTGTTTTTATGCGAATGATTTCACTGCACAAATCATAATTATAAGAGCTTCCAGTGAGATTCTTGAATCATGCAATAAAGTAATGAAAATCAAGTCAATGTTGTAAATTTCTCAATTTGGAATTGATATGAGAAGTTATGATTTACTAATTGAAATATACCAGATCAAAGAACAACATTTATCTTATTGCTATAAATATCTCTTTTTAAAAGTTCATTATAATTAACACAAATTTAGTGCAAATATTCAGAATTCTGAATATTCACAACTTATTAAAGTAGTGTTGAAAGAGTTACAGTTAAGAAATAAAATGACATTTCCAAAGGTGATAATTTAAAATATTAGGAAGGAATACACATTTTAGTGATGTCAAAAACTAGTTCCACAAATTCAACAAGACTATGCAAACATTGTGAAAATCAACGTATTCAAAACTTCATAATTAACCAAGGGTTCGTAATCATCCTTTGGAATTCTATACAAAAAATTGTGGCTGAATTTCAGAAAGAACTGTAACTTTGTTTTATTTTAATTAATATTCACTTCATAGTCTTCTCCTTGGTTTGAAGTAGCTTGAGAAACCCAAACTTTGAGCTCTCTTGTCAGTCTGAATCCAGAGGTTTGTCTTCTAAGGGGTAGCACTGAAGTTTGTAAGCGCAAAGCTTCTTTTCAACATGTCTGTGTTAATTCATCTGGCCATAATTTGAAAAATTCAGCTCACAAGATTCATGTGTGTTTCATTGCCCACAGTGTGAACAGCATTTTACACAGAAGGTGTTGAATTAAGAAATTAATGCACCTGTCTTAGTTTTAACAATTGACAAAATTGAGACTGGCCAAATCTCTTAGAAATGAAAGCTGTGGAATGAGACATACAAAGAATATGTTGAAATGTTTCAATGTACAGGCAGTATCTTAGCAAGCTACACTCTCTCATGAGTGGCTGATCGTAAAGCTTTCCAGGACAAACACTGAGCATGAAGCTACATGCTGTGTTCCCTGCAATACATGACAATGAGGCAAGAAACTCCAACGCCCAGCCTAAGTGAACAATATAGAACTGGCCCTATCTGAAAACAAAATTGTATCTGAAGACACTGAGTTCAATTCTCAATAGAGCAAAGGAAAAAAATAGAGACAAAACACCTTAATGAATACTGTAGTACATTATAATAAATAGAAATACATCAAATATAAAAATAATTTGACCTTAGTCATTTTCCAGTCTTAAGGTTGGAATGTTTCTTCCTGTCGGTATTTTGAAAATATATTCACTAGAGAAGCAGCATTTAATTTTACATCTTACCTGAGATGTGATTTGCTCTGCTAAAATGCTGTTTATTGTAAGATTACCTTTGCTATGTGAAGTACAAGCATAAAGTATCTGCATTCCTCTACTTTTAAATTTCTGTTCTAGGAATTATGATATTATCCACTTAAAGAAAGTACAAGAATGCTGAATTAAGGTGAAGTAATGAGTGGAGAAGCTTTGGAAAATGTCAAGTTGTTTTGAAGTAATGCTTCTCACTTGAGTTTTTCTATTCCCTACATGGCTATGGAACTTAGTGACACCAGTGATGCTGTGCATAAATTAGGTAAATAAGGAATTTTGACTTCTCTTTTAGTTCAGCATCTTTAAAAATTTCTCTATAGCTTTTATTCTATCTCATCTTAATTTCATGCTACCTTTATGCAAATACATGCTCTCTCACACACATATATTAATGTATCGATGTATTTATAATTAAGAAAGACTCCTAATTTATATAAGTCTATAATCACAAAGACAGTTAAATGAAATATAATAGTATACGGAAGAATGCTTAATATTATGAGTGGTCCGATTCTTGAAAATGAAAACAGCTAAGATTAGGTAACTAAGGAATTTATTAGAGAACTGTTGTAACACACAGGTTATCATGACAATTAATTTCATTCAACAATATATCAATATATGAAATATCACAGTGCTCCATACATATGTGCAGTTTTAATTGCCAATTAAATATAGAATGTGAAACATGGCAAAAGACTACCAGAATAGGATGGTACTCTCCCTTCATTAACTGCAAACATCCTGCCAACATTTTTAATTAATAGGGAGAGTAATGCAGGAGCAGCGAGAACGTTGCTTGGTACAAGAGTGGTGGACTGCCCTAGGGTGTGTGCTTCACGAAGATTGTCAGTTCTCAGTGTAAGATGGATGGGAATGCTTTATAGTTTCAAATTTGTTGTCTAGAGAAATCAAAAATTTAAGGCCTGTAAATATGAACACAATAATGATCAAGTGAAGTAGTGGGCACCTGAAGTCATTCACTTGATCATTTTTAAATAGGTTCAAATTGATGTTGGAAGGGAGACAAACAAAAATACCAGAAAATCCTAACTGTTCTTTATATTCTGATAAATTCTGAAAACTTTTTAAGATTTTTACCATGTAAGATTTTGTTGTTGTTGTTGTTCCTGGGGATCGAACTTGGGACTTGGCAATTTCCAGGCAGGAATTTATGCCATTGAACTATCACCTCAGCCACGGCAAGTCTTCCTACAGCTAATCTTTGAATTATTACTTCTTTTCTATTATGAAATTATACTATTTATATAGTAAGAAGACTTTACTGTATTTTCCCAGTTGTATGAGATTTGAAATCCTAACTCCAAATGTGTTTTGCTCATTTCAAGTAATCATAAATCATAAAATAACTGTATAATCTTCAAGTGATTTTGAAATATCTTTTTTTATACTGCTAAGAGCTCAGTTTCGAAAAGATTGCAGTGGGCCCAAAAGTTCCAGAAAAATAGTTCTAAAAATTACACTTTACTGGGCCAGGCATATAGCTCAGTAGAATAAGCTCTTGCCTGGCAAGCACAGGGAGGGTTCTGTATTCAATCCCTGGCAGTGCAAAAAAAAAAAAAAAAAAAATAGGGGTGGCCTGATAGCTCAGTGGACGAAAGTGCCTGCCTAGGCAGCGCACAGCGGTGGTGTTTGATTCCTGGCAGGCTGTGCCAGCCCCCCCTGCAGGGTACACTGAGATGGCCACAGAGACTGGATGCGGTGGTGCCGCCTGTGATCCCAGCACTTGGGAGGCTGAAAACAGGAGAATGACTGTGCATCTAGTGAGACCATGTAGACCCTATAGATCCTGCCCTAACACAGAAAAAGAAAAAATAAATTAAATGAAAATAAAAATAGTAAATAAAAATTACACCTTCCACACCTCATGTATGTATTTGTGATGCATAATAGTTACTTTCAAGTGGGTAATTGTTGCATAAACATAACATATCATGATTAGTTTCACTCCCATTTATGCCTGTCTTATATCATTCTTTTCCCCAATAATTTGTCTTCTTGAAATTTAGTAATGGCAAACTAGTATTTATCAAAATAAATCTTGCATTTACTTTAAATGTCATATCAAATAGTAAATTGTTATCGTATGGAACATGTATATTTTCAAAGAATTTTTTTCTCTTTACTTAAAAACCTAATAATGTTCCTTGAGAAATTTGAAATTTCTGTGTAAATATTTTGATGTGTTTTATAAAAGGTGGATGTGCTGAAGATTGCTTCAAAATTGCCAATTAATATTCTAGTTCAAAATTACTTTTTATGATTCATAACATGGCAATAATAAGTCATTATTCAATTTGCATTTATTTTATTGAGAATTCATCAGTGTCCATTAAACTGCATTTTTTATATTTTTTGCTACTAAATGATTCCATTCTATGTAAGCCTTAATACTGTCATGAATTAACTGAAGTGTAACATTCAAGTATTAATTTTTGTTAATTATGTCTCTCAATAATTTACTAAATCTGCTTCTCATTCTTTGTTAACGTGGTTTAGGATCATATTCAAACTATTCATAATGATGTTTGAATTGATAACTATTCACACTTAGTTTTTTTATTTTCAGTGCTTTTTGCCTTTATTGCAATGTATTTCAGTGTATATTTCGTCCTTTCATAAACCCAAAATTGTTTAATTAATATGAAAATTTAGTGAACAGATAAATTTTAATTATCCAAGTGACTTCTCATTAGTGATTTAAGTCCTATTCTTCTAAATTTATATTTTATGAGTTCTTTGATACACATTACTTTCTTGTATGTACTATTACATTTTAGTTCACATTACCTATCAGTATTTAACTTCATTTCATTATGTTTTTGTAACTTTACACATTTATGATTTTAATTATTAAAAATTATGTAACATAGAAAAAGTAAAATCAAAGATAGATTGAGTCACCCAATATGCGAACTTAAAAGTCTAGGAAAGGCCAGATTTAAGCCATATCTTCCCTCAAATAAATTGTTGTACTGTACAAGCTGTGAATCCTCTTTCTAATCCTCTATTAACACCAATCTTTCTAACACTTACTGAGTATCAGCTAGCCAAAACTCGCTACTCCCTAAAGTCTCCATTGTAAAAGCAGTAATTCAAATTACAGCAGAATTTTCAATCAGCTAAAAAGCCAGCAGAGTTACATTACAGGTAACTCCCTTTCTCAAAGGATACTTTAATTTATTAATATTCTATATATTGATGATAAATATCCTACATGGTTAGCATATGTTATTCCAACCACTTTTTTTTTCATATGTAACAGCTTTCTACTCTATTAACACCAATCTAAATTGCTCACACCAAGTACTACAATGTTCTTATTGTGTTTATAAACTTTGTTTGGAAGCTGTGAGACCCAGGAATATATTTGAATCTATAAAAATATTGTATAATCATTACCAGTATGATCAGCTCAAATAAACTCTCTGTTCCTTAACTAATACACTATTTCTCTTAAAGATCAATGAAAGTTGTTTTATTTAATTTCTCCTTGGTGCAATTTCCACATTTGAAGATTTTCAGTTATAATGACTTTCACAAACGTGGAGGCAATCATAATTCAGAACTTAGATGCACATGTAAGTGAAGACGTTGCATAATAATTCAGTAAAATATCCTTATTTTTTTCACCTTATTTTTCATCTTCAAATTTTCCTGGAAATATTTACTGTTTACATCTAGTATGCACAAATTAATTCTTCCGCATTTTGAAACCCATAACTTATTATCTTATTAGTTGAGCCTCAGATTGACTATATGTATTAAAATGACTAACAATATGCATTCATCCCTTACTCTCCATTTGCTGTGTCAAAGCATGAGATACATTTAGGGATAGACAAGGAAAAAATACAGACATTATTAATGCATGTTAAATTTATTTGAAGATATAATATTAAATTAGTAAGTATATAATAGCAGGTCACATAAAAATCTTTCCTAGAGAAAAATACAATTGTTTGATAAGATTGGAGGAGAAACAGGGCTATTTTCTACGATGTACTGTTATGTAAAAGGAGAGTGAAAAGTGGATGCCTACAGAGGAACAGAGCACATGACAATGAAAAAAAAAAACTCATTCGACTAAAGCAAACATGAAACATTGAAAGAGAGCAAAGCTTCGATAATTTCAAAGGAGAAATAACGAGTGAATATTCAACCACTTCAGTACACAGAAGTGGAAACGTTAAGCGATGAGTAGATGGGGATTATAATTAAGCTTTCTTAATTTTAGCACATAATTGACTTTTAGCTCCAGATAATTGTTTGATGTGTAAAGATGCCCTGTTTTTAAATATTATTCATAACAGAGTTTCAAAGCATAAAATCCATTTTTGCACCCCCTAAATTGTTTCCAAAGCCATGTCAGTAGCTTGTTAAGCACCACATTAAAATCCATGAAATTCTGGGCTGAGGTAAAATGTTCCAACAGAGAGATGAGTATGAAAATTTTGTTTTCTTTTTTGTTGTTTGTGCAAGCACTAATATGTCAAATATTTTTTAAAGCTTTATTCTCAATGAACAATTTACTGGGAGAAATTTAAAAAGGCTGGCCCTACTAAATGTTGGTAAGGATGTGGATCCGCAACTGTTATACATTGCTGGTAGTGGTGGAGGATACGTGGCACAGACACAATGAAAAGAGGATTCCTATATCTCTGAGATTCTTTTTTTTTTTAATTGCCAACAGGCTAAGTTCAAAGTGTACTGTTGAAAAACAAAAGCAAATGCATACTAATGTATTATATTATTTTTCATTTTTTAAATTGAAAATGGCAGAACTGTTGTTCTGTGCACACATTCATAAAGACCAGGAGACTGAGATAGACAAGCACAGAAAAAAAAAATAGTGATAGAGAAAGATTTCAAAGCATAAAGCCATCAAGGGAATAGGAGCTGTTATGGTGCCATTTAAACCATCATTTTTTTCATTTTCTAAGTATCAAAATTGAAAACTAATACCTTTAGACATAACACACATATGATACTTAATAACGTACAGATATATATATATATATATATATATATATATGTATGTATGTATGTATGTATGTATATATCACATAAGCTTGAGTAATATTTCATAAGTATGTCTGTATGATGATGGGAGAGCAAAATGGATTTCTCATAATTTGTATACTTTTATATCAGAAGAAACATAACTATGTTCTGGGCAGATGATTTAGATGGAAATATTATAGGCAGTCAGACAGGGCAAGGCCCTGAGAAGAAGCCAGCAGGGAGAACCTCAAATGGAAGATGAAACAAATGCATTATTCTAAGGATAAGCATCAGGGATGGGTAATCTAAACAGATCTCTATCACCTTGAAAAGGCCAGAAAGAGTCACTAACCCAGCCCCCTACAAGAAACGCCCCTGTTCTGTATTTATGCTGGCTTGTTTTTGAGTTGCTTCCCATTTGATCCTGATTTAATCAATATTCCTAAGGAACACTTGTGCTTATAATCTTTTTTTCGACTATGCTTTTGTCCCACTTCATACCCACTTTGCCAGTTCCCACATTTTCCACCATAGACCCTCCTCACCTCATGGTTTGACTCTGTAATAATTCCTCAAAAAAGGCATATTCCTCGTCAACCCCCTTGGGTCGCTACCTGTCTCTCTCTTGGACAAAAGCTCTCTCTTTTTCCCAATAAATACATTATGCTCTTAACATCCATCATTCCTAAAATTCATTTTTCAGATTTAGAGAAAGTGACTCATCCCAGGTTTCTTTCAGGGTGAGAGCTTCATTACCCTATGAAATTAAAACAAGCATAATAACTAAAACACAGTCATGGGAGGCAGATTTGCAGTTTGAAACTACAGCTCCAATGCCCATTTTTAATTATATTTATGTTTTTATTTATTTATTTAGACATAGATTCTTATCATATTCAGGATCATCTTAAAATCACTATAGCCCAGGCTGCCTTCAAACTTGCAGTGATCCTAACTGACTCAGCCTCCTGAGTGCAAGGACATGTGCCCGGTTTCTGATGTTTACATTCACAAGTCAGTTGTCTACGGTCTCTTGAACTATTGTTGAGACCGGGAGGGAATGCCCAGATTAAATTGTGTAGGTTATCTCTCCAAGAATTTTGGTAGAATGAAGTGTATTGATGAACAGAGAATTGTCTTGTTGAAAAATAAATCACGTTTCTGTTTTTGAAAGAGTAAGGCTATCATCTCCATCCAGATGGGTTCAAGTGTATTACAGGGGTCCCTCACTTATCACAGAGATTTTGATATATATATATATATATATATATATATATATATATATATATATATATAGAGAGAGAGAGAGAGAGAGAGAGAGAGAGAGAGATCAATATATATGTTGTATTTCCAACACAAGTTGCAAGTGAAGGAATGTTAGCCACATCCTAAACAACTTTTGAAGTGCCCAAGGTGAGGACAATGAGGGGGTAGAGAAAAGGACAAGAGTCAGAGTATAGAAGCTTGAGGCCAAGTGAATCCTGCTCTGCTGATAGGAAAAGAATTAAGGAAGGAGTACGAGGAGGAGGAAGAGACTAAGTTGCTGCAGTGTGTTTACTTATGCACTCGGGAGACTGAATGTTGTGTGAAAACCCTCTGTCTAATAGCTTATTTGTGTGACTTACCACAGGCCCTCTGTGTTCTTGAGGCTGGCCTTGTTGTGCCCCTCACATACAATGGATATTGAGTTTCAATGACTTCCCATATCTCCCCCTTTCCTATTTTGTAGCTAAAAGCAACGGTTTTCAACTGGAGTTGACGGAGCTGTGTTTGGAGGAAGATCATTCGTTTTAAATTCTTTTCAATCTAGTTGAACTTCTATTTAGGCTGAAGATTTAAGTCTCTGCATGTAGCAATTTAATGCTATAGAGCACATTATTCCAGAGCAGTGATCTAGTGTAGCAACTATCACTGTAGTTGCAATTGTTTTATATATCTGTGGTTATACATTTCTGCTGGGTGTTCAAAATCAAATTAAGCTGTAACCAGTATGAGTCAATTTTTGCTATCATAAACATCAGTTAAGTCTCCTTGTTCCTCAGTGTGTGTCAGCTGTCTGAATGAGTCTCAGTCATTGCTTGACCAAGTTCTTTCTATAAAAGCTTAGAAGGCCTCTTTTGCTTCTAGTGGCTCTTCTTGGGCACAGTGTACACCTTAGATCAATATCCTCTGTGGTTCTAAGTTTCTTTGATCAGGAATTTATATAGTTTATCAGAGTTTCAGAATATCACTAAAAAGGTTCCCTCATTCTCACTGACCTCTGACATGATTGGGGTCAAAATATTGGTTCCTCTTAGCTAGTTTATGTTTCTAAATTTTCATCTGTATATTGACTGGTTGAATATTTAGAAGAGAAGTTTAATTACTCAGTATTAATATTACTATGTTATCAGAATATCAAGTACTCTGAAATATAAAAGAGAACTGTCATTTTCTAACAACAATAGATATTCTAATAGTTGAATCTCTGTAGAGGCTAATAGGCAACAGTTACATAATTTTATACAAAATCTTAAAAACAGAATCATACATAATATTATACCATGAAAATCATGGTGATATTTTTGTGACATACTTAAAACTTCCATTTTTACATAGCATAGCTTTCTGAACCAATCATCTCTATGTAGTACGTAAGAAGCATTTGACTAAGTCATTAATTTTTAGTAGGATACCACTGGCACTCAAAGGTGCAAGCGAGATATGAATGTCTACTGCTTCACCTATGTAGGAAGAAGCAAAATAAATGCCGAGGAAATATCAACTAAAGCATTAATTAAAGCATGCACCCATTATACAGAGCCACACTCAGGAATGCAAGTGACATTCATGTGCCAGAAATGACTGGGGTATGACTCTCAGGGATTAACTCCCATTAGGAGTGAGGGAAGAAGTATTTTGTATGAGGAATATTGTTTGCTGATTTTGAGAGCCTGCTCCTGAGTAAAGGGGAACAGTTTGTGCAATACAGAAGCATTTTTATGGAAAATGGAATGGGAGCAGAAGCCATTCCATTCTGATGGTTTCTGAGGTATCAACAGTGATGGAAGCAGTTCATTTAGTGAGAAACATTGGAAATTGGGAATGTAAATGATAAAACAATGGACATGGTGTGACTAAATGCAAATTGGATGTGAATCAAATAAAAAAGCCTTGCTAGTTATTGTGGACGATGGCAGCTTCAGCATGGACGATCACACCACCAACATAGACACTGTCTGCAAAGAGGTTAATTAGAGTGAATGAATGATCTTGTAAGGCCATGTAAGATCCGGTAATTCATTGTTTTGTGCATAACAAATACCTATAACCGGTATTCAGGAGGAGGACCTGATAACATAACATCGGCTGCCTGAAGAGGAGCCATTTGTGAAAAGAGACACCTTCTGCTATGGTAACCAACCCTATTGCTGAGAGAAGACAAAGCATGTGAGGGAAGTAAACTGACTTAATGTGTTGGGCATAATGACAGTCAGTGACAACCGGGAAGTTGGTTGATGCAATTTGCCAAAAGGGTAAGTATTTCTATAACCACTGATGTTCAACAGAAGAAAAAGGGAAATAGTATCTTGCACCTCACATCCAAAAAGCTGAATAGCATGCATCTGCTCATGTGTGATCAGTTCGGCCACAGCATCATAAGAGGGAGTACTGGTTTTATGTGGAGCATGTGGCATATGGAGCCACTAAAAGACAGTGGCTGCCCATGACCTTAGTGGGCAGATGTCAGGTTGGAAAAAAATGGAAAAGACTGGTGAAGACTGGTCAGCTTTAAAGAGCTGAACATTGGAAAGAGCCAGATTAACTCTGTCCAAAGCATCTTTAGATACTGATATGTTATTATAGAGGTGGCCGCCAGTTCTTCTTGAGAAGGTCAAAGAGAGGGTGTAAGTCATGAATTATTAGTTTAAGAGCTAGATGGAACCAATTAATATTACTAGGTAGAGTCTGAAAATCTTTTGCAGTTGCAAGATGATTAAACTGGATCTGAGCAGCTTGGGGATCAATAAGTATCTGCTGGTTAAATTGACCTATAGATGGAAAGTGTGCCATCATTTCTACCTTTTCAGGAGCCACTCCTAGTCAGGCGTTATGCAGGGCATTGTCTAATTCAATAAATATATAGTGCAAGGCGGATGAGGATTCATGTTCTAGAAGAATATAATTCATGTAATGAATAAGATAAACAGATATATGAGCCTGATTGGTGATAAAATGCCTTCAGCCACAAACTCTTGACATAAGGTCAGACTGTTTGCCTTTTTTGTGGCAGACAATGCCATTAAAATGGCACATAGGAGCCAGATAGTTAAGGCAATATTAAACATTAAACTTTTTTTTTTATTTTAAGATGGAGAGGGATTATATGAAAAGAGTAATTTACACCAATCATAGTGAAGTTAAATGCAAAGAAACAAACAAAGGAATGGGTAATCCTGGGTAAAGTGTCCCCTGAGCTTCAAAGGTTTCTTAACAGCCCATAAATACTGTAATAGCTGCCAGTTTCCTGAGGCTATTTTCATTTTTATTATAATTATTTTATTTTTAATTTCATTTTTATTATAAAATTTGGAGTATTTTAAGGGCTATTGGAGGATTCTAGAGATTCCTCAAGCATCTGCTTATTAACAAGTGTATGATATGCTGTAAACTGCTGCTGGGTGAGGGATGATTGATTGACCAAAACAGGGTCATCACATGCCCAACTATCTTGGATAGTTGCTGTGAAGTCAGAGAACAAAATAAGTCCTTTCCCAAAAAATGTGAAAGGGAATGTCCTGTACCAAAATGGTCATTTTTGGGGAATAACTGGAAGAGGATTGCTCTTTTCTTGACTGTTTTTACTAAGCCTCTGAGTAGAGAGGAAGCCTTGTAACATTTGATGAGTTCTTGGGGCTGAACTTGGTATTTAATCATATGTGGGAAAGTAGAACAAGGCCTCTGAGCCTAAAGCCACACACTTCCTCAGTTGGAAAAGTATCCTTCCTGAACAGTTTCAACAGTGAGTTGCTAGGCAACTTGTATCTCCTGATACTAACTTTTGAAGTTAGTATAAAGGCCCCTACTGTAGTTGTGAAGGTCTTGTACTTATCAGGCAAAACAGACTTTCACCTCAAGCCAGCTCTTGTCTGTCTTTCCCTCATTCCTGTTATTTCTGCCCAGGGTATAACAATGAGTCCCTGCAATGAGTCAGCAAAGAGTAAAGACTGACAAAATATGCCTCTAAATGCTGTAATACTTCACAATCTCAGTGAAGTATTGGGGAGGACATAAGGTGATGTCCATAATGGCCTCTGTATCCCTTCAAGTTAATAATTTTGCACTTCTACTAAAAAGAAACACTTCCACATGCAATAGATCTGTAGTTGCTACATCCAGGGCCCATTACATTGGCCAATGGTGTGGGGTAAAAAATGAAACATCATTGCCTGTGTCTCAGAGCTCTTTGAATGATTTTCTTTAGGTGGTCAATTCTAACTCGCAATGATCCTGTTTGACATGTCAAACCCAGTAAGCATCCGAAGACCTGAAATCCATGCATCCTCTTTCCAACATTATAGATTTTTCAATTTTTTTAATGGAAGAACAATCAGTTGAGCAATATGTGAAGCTGGAGTGACTTTTATAGTATTTTGAGTGCCTTGCACCACAACTTTGACCCCTGTATAATCAGCATCAATGTACCAGGTAAAACATGGAGACTTTGTGAAGCGAGACTGCTGCAGCCCAACATTAGTGTTCCTTGGGGCCAAAGTCCATAGGCTCCAGAAGGAATAGCTTGGAGTCCCTCTTGAGGAGTTAGTATGAATCCTGAGGAGAGACTGAGGCCCATGCCTCTGCTGGCTTCCAATAATGTGCCAGGCAGTGGAGTTAGGGCTGGTGAGGAGTCAGGGAAAGTGCCCACACTGTTCGGTGAGGTGGGGCAGGCGACACTGGAAGTTTCTGGAATGAGTTGGCCTTCTGCATCAGTTTTGGATCTACACTCACTGCTTCATGTTTTTTCTCATCTATAATTTTTCACACATTTAAAGGTTTTATGCAAAGGAAAAATCATGCCTTTGTTGTCCCTAGTAATGTAGCTGAGTAATTTTGGGCAAAATGTCCCCACCTCCATAGCTGAAACAAGTAAGTTTGTACCTTCTTTTTGTTTAGGATGTGGATTAATATCCTTAGTAAGAGCTGCTACCAAGACAGCCTCTTGCACATATGAGGGTATAACAAGCAATGTCTACACAAATCTAAATCACTTCAGAAAATCTATAAGGGCTCCTTACACCATTTATTTGCATTTTAAGGGCAAATTGTTGATCAACTAATCTACTAGCCTCTGAGTTCCTGGCAATCTTCTCAGTAGCCTGCAATAGACATGCCACTGCCATAAAAAAGCAGAAAAGGCTCACCAGGACTCTGGCAGTTGCAGGTCAGATCAAAGAATGTCTCACCTTCTGGAGGAACTTACCCCCAAACCCTTATGGAAACTATTTTGAGCAATCTCCTGGTCTTAAACATGTTTTAGTTATTCCTTTCCAATCACTTGGGAGCATAACTTCTCATATAAAACCTAAGGTGAAAGGGGCCATGGTGCCCTGTTAGTTTTTTTTTTTTTTCATTCTTTTAGGGTCTTATAAGATACAGCTTCACAAAGATGTGTGATTTGTCCTTGATTACTGGGGATTCTCTCCATGGACAACCCTGCCTTTCTGACTCCTATTAATAGCAATATCAAGGGGAAAAAGAGGCAGAAGTTTTGATCTGTGGTGCAGCGAATTTCTGTGCAATGAAGAGGGGGAAGCTGACAATTCTGGATGTTACTGTTACAGAAGTTATGTTCTCACTTTTATCCTGAGCAGTTGTGAAGCTGAGTCTCTGGGGGAAGGTCTTTTTGTCCTCACCATTCCTTTTTTATATGATAGAGTAAAACTAGCGGCTTCAAACTCTATTTACTGGGCTTTTGCCTTATTATTTCTTTTCTGCTAGGACTTGGTTTTAAAAATAGCGCTCAAGTGGAAACCTCAGTGGTCATCACAACAGGTGCATGACCATCGAGGCACTCCATGATCCAGTTCACACACACAGAAATGTAAGTACAGGCATCCATACTAGGAGAATCAGTATATACATGTTTTTTTTGTTCTTGAGAAACTATTCACCTCATGTTTCACACTTGACCAAATCTATATGCCTGTTTTGTTTGATTCTCATTAGCCTGTTTTGCTTCTTTGGCTCAGAGAACCATTGTTTTCTTTGGCTCTAGTGAGCCCATCTCTCTCTTTGGCCTCTCTGGAGCTTATTTCTTTCTTTTGCTTATCTAACCTATTTCTCACTTTGGTCAGGATGAAGATGGTGAAGGGATGGAGAAAAAAGGACTACTGGAATACATAAAAAAGGACTGAGAGAACCCTCAGTCCTTTTGGGAGAAGTAAGGAAGAAGGAGGAGGAGGAGCACAAAAAAAGAGGAGGAAGGTGGTCCACAACCATTGCAACACATTTGTCTATAAATGCGGTTGAATGTCATGTTAACCCCATGTCCAGGGGTTAACATGACATTCAACCTCATTTATACCACAGGTGTCCAGAGTTCTTGAGTCTAGAGCAGCTTATGCATGTGCCTTGCTTCAGGCATCGATGTTCTAGAGGCTGGCCATGTTCCAGAATACATGTGTGATCCTTTCTAGCTCCAGCCTCTCCCTACAAAGGAGACATTATAAGTGGGCAGAGCACAGACTGTCCAGACAAGTGTTGTGGAAAGGGCACTGCAAAGTGGGCAAACAAGTGTTGTCTTTGACAAATACCCTCATATTTGTCAGATCTTTAAATACTGGCCGTACAACAGGACAAAGGAAACCAATGATGCCACTGTTATATAATTTAATCTATAAAATCCTCTCTTCAATAACAGTGCTGTAGTCCACCCAGCTGTCACTGGATACTTTGAGCTTTCTCTTCGCATTTCCCAGTGTGGCTCACCAATCGCAGGCCCTCTTGTCCTGCTGCTGCCCTCGAAGTCTGGTGATTTCCTGTCTGGTCCATGACCCTCAGACCTTAGCGACTGGTGCTGGAGGTTAACCATTCCAGCTTGCCCTCATTTGGTGTTCTGAGTGCCACCTGCAGACTTCTTTGGCAACCTCTCAGGGACACTATCTTTTTCTGCTGTTAAGTCTCATCAGTCCTGCCCTTTCCAGTTGATGCCTTTACAAACCTTGTACCTCACAAGGCATCTCTAAGTGCTTTTTGGCATTTTTGTGACCTTTTCCTGTGTTCCTGCACACACAAATTGTGGATTACATGTATTGTTGTAAGAAAATGTCATAAGGGGATGCCACAGAGAAAGAATAAACCTGCATTCTGTCATAGTTCTGAAGCCTAGAATTCTGAAATGATGTTGTCCATGTAGAAATCCTTCCCTGACACTGCTGATTCTTTCCTTGCTGTGCTCTGCCATCTGGTGATGGTTATCCATGCCTGGCACTTGTTGACTTGTGGCTGGAGCTCTCTGTTCTCTGCCTGTGCCAGGCCATGGCATTTCCTCTATGGGAGTCTATGTCTACCTCCAAATTTCCCTCTTCTTATGAAGATGTAATAATATTTATAAAAGCTCACCCAATATTAATATTGGTTAATATGGTTACTATACTTAACTAATAAAGTGTGTAAAACAGTATTTCCAAAGAAATTCAAACTCATTTATAATGTGAGTTTGGACCTTACTTTTCTCTTTAATGAATATAATTCAATTCATTGCAAACAAATTTTATAATCTTTCAGTCCTTCTGTTTCATGCCTATGTATGAATGATTCTTTTAATATCATGGATGAGATAATATAAGTACAATCCATGGATTATGTATTTATATTATTTTTATAATATTACTGTTGTTCTAAATGAAATATACATATATGAACATAAATTTAATGGAGATCTATATCTATCTTCTTGGAAAAGCAAAAATACTGAAGCCCATACATAATTTCGAAATAATTCACATATACATCATTGCAATTGAAAATATTCACAAAATCTAATTTTACATTAAATTGTTTTAAAACTATCTGTGTATAAAGTTAAGTCTTACTATTTACAACGTGAGGCCAGCTAGATAGCTCAGCAGACTGAAATGCCTGCTTAGGCAAAGCACAGGGACCAGGCCTCTATCCCTAGCAGCGCATTCCCTGAAGGCCCCCCACAAGGTATGCTGAGGCTGCGATTGAGACTGGGTGTGGTGGCACATGCCTGTGCACCCAGCGCTTAGGAGGCTGGTAACAGGAGGACCGTTGTGAGTCCCACCTGTGTAATGGGACCCTGCAGACCCTGTACTAAAATACATTGTTTTAAAAAAGAAAGTTTACAACCTAAAAAGAATATAAAGATTGTAAATTAAGATACACTACATGTATAGATATGAAGTATGAGAGCTTTATAAAATGTCAAGTTGTTATGTATTAATTAAAAACTGGTGATTCAACTCTTGAAAACTTAGCAACATCTGTAAAGACTCATAAAATGTGCTATAAATTAAGTAATCATCACTTATATGTACAATAACTTCAAAAGTACTCAAGAATATTGCGAGGAAAATATCATCTAAATTACAAACACTTCATTTTCTAATTCACCATCACTCAAATACTTGAATCTTCTGGACCCCATATTTCCATACAACTTAACAACTTGCATGCCATCCTGATAAAAATTTCTATTGCATATGAAAAATTTCATTCATATCAAAAGTTATATAACTCTCTGGCATAGACTGAATCACAGGACTATATTACCATGTCTCAAGCACTGTATTTTGTTTCTTTATTATGAGATTTACTTAGAAAATTATCACTGCATTGTACTTTAAAGATGTTCATGATGCTCACTTGCTTTAAAGTTATAATACCAAAGCTGGAGAGATGGCTCAGTGGAATAAGTGCTTCCCTGGCAAGGGCAAGGGCCTGAGTTCAATCCTGGTTCTGCCAAAAGAATTTGTATTGAAAACATATCCAAAACTAAGATTAGGATTTTACATTCCTAGTAGATATAATTTATTGTGTCGTGATGAAATTTATAAGCTGGTTATAATGGAAGCTTGAAATTCTAATTCAAATAATCATTTTACATGATTCAACTAAGTCGAAAGAAAATTAAAAGTCTTCCTGGGCCAAGGGCATAAGCAGCTGCCTGGCAAATACAAGGTCCCAAGTTTGGTCCCTGGTATAGGAAAAAAATAAAACAACTTTCTGAGTACAAAATTACTTCTCTGGAACAATTTATATGGAATACATGTTTAGTATATTATGTTATGGTTCATCATTATTTGGATAATATTGGCATTTGAGTCAAATTTATTCCATTTCCATTCTTCACCAGACTTAAAAATATTACTTTAATGAACAAAGTCAGATAATAAAATTTATGCTGAAGAGTACATCAATATTCATTTTAATAACCAATTACTCATGATTAACGTGTGAGCCTGGGTATATATAATGACATTGTAAATAAAACCTTATTCTAACATACAGCAGCAGCATCTTCGTACTCTAGCCCTGGTTTGAAGTTCAGGCGCAGGGCACAGCCTGTGTTCCTCTAAGGACACTGGTTCTTCTTTGTCTCTGATCATTTACTTTTTTTTTCATTTATTTTTATTTTATTAAAATACAAATGTCAATCAGACAGTTTCAGGACAACTTAACCATACAGATTCAATGAATTAATACATTGCAAACTGTTTTCATAACATTTTGGTATTGTACAAGGTGCATACATGATATTATATTTACAGATATTATTTTAGCAGATATCTCTTATCAGTGAATTAAGAGAGTAGCTGCTTGCTTATCTTATTTTTTATACCTGAATTATATCAAAAATTCAATAATTATTTACCTAGTGGATGACCATAGTACTAGAAACCGACATAATATCCTGTCCAACCACCATTAGTGCAGATCTTGCCTCTCATAGAATTATGTAGAAACACAGCGTTATCTATCCCAACTGTACTGTCTATACACACATATACTGATTTTTTCTTTCTACAACCCTTCCTTTGTCTACACCTGTCAAAAGTGGGCACTCCATTGACATTCAACGAACTTAGGTGCTTGAACTCGATGCCACAATCCAACACAGGCCAGCATTCTGCAAACATAGTGAGTTATTCAAGGAAATTGTCGGCCATATCCATTTATAGCTCAGCTTAATATTATGGGCTTACAATGTATACTTCATTTTTATACTTTTCTGCTGATCGTTAAGACCTAGGTAGATCAAGACTTATATACCAACACATGAACTTTATATTTCCTATGTGCTCAGTGAAGTCCTCTCAGGGTTCATCTTGTAGTCCTGTACATTATTCTGTAGATCCTTTGCCTGTGTCATCCATGTGGATGAGTCACAGCCAATGCTTGACCAGTTTGCTCTCTGTGAGAGCTTGAAAGAGAGTTTTCTCTTCATGTGACTCTCCCCAGGCACACTTTAGAACTTCAATCTCTTTCCTCTGTGGCTCCATAATCTCCTTGTTCAGAAAATTTGGAGCTCACCTGAGTTTCATGATGTTGCAGTACAGGTTCTCCTATGTCCTGAGTCTTCGCTGACCTTGAGAGGCTAGGGCCAAAATGTTGGCTAGCCTTGTGGCTCTTCTATTTCTCCAACTCTGACTTGTGATCTTGGGTTGTTAACCATCCAGAAGAAAAGCTGTTTAGTATCCTGCAGCATGTGCAATTCCCTTTGCCTTATCTGACTCAAGTGATTTTACTTGTTGTACATTTCCTTTTGTATTTCTGCTTTTCGCTTGTTATACTAGGGAGACTATACAATATTTACACACGTGTGCCTGGTTTATTTCACTTATGAGTATATGTTCAAGTGGCATCCACTTCAGTATAAGTGCTTCAAACTTATCATTCTTAATAGCTGAGTAATCCTCCATTATATAGAAAATACCACATCTTTTTCAACCATTCCTCATGTGATGGACATCTTAGTTGTTTCCACGATTGTGCTATCACACATTGTGCTGCTATAAACATAGGTACACATATACCTCTATGATACAATGTATCCAGATACTTTGGGAAAATTCCCAGTAGGGGGATAGCTGGCTTGAATGGGATTTCTAGTCCTACTCTTTTGAGAAGTCTCCACACTGACCTCCACAATGGTTGTACCAGTCTACATTTCCACCAGCAGTGGAGAAGCATTCCCTTTTCCCCACAACCTCTCCAACATTTGTTGTTGGTTGATTTCTTTATGATAGCCATTCTTTCTGGAGTGAGATGATATCTCAGTGTTGTCTTTATTTGCATTTCACGAATGGCTAGCGATGTGGAGCATTTTTTCCTATATTTGTTCACTTTTTTAATTTCGTCCTCTGAGACGTGTGTATTCATCTCAGATGCCCATTTCTGAATTGGGTCTTTAAATTTGAGGGCTCTGTTATATCTTAGTTCTTTATAAATTCTAGACAGTAGTCCTCTGTCTGAATGCTTATTAGTTCGGATTTTTTCAAAGTTTCTGGGGTGTCTTTTCACTCTGTTGAAAATTTCTTTTGACATGCAGAAACTCATTAAGAAGAGTTGATCCCATTTGTTGATTCTTTCAAGAGCTTCCCGTGCGAATATATGTTTGCTCTTGAACTCTTTACCTACTGCTATGTCTTCAAGAGTTCCTCCTACTTTCTCTTCCTGGAGATTGAGTGTTTCTGTTTTAACGTTTAGATCTTTAATCCATTTTGACTTTAACTTAGTGCGTGGTGATAGAGCTGGGTCAAGTTTTAGTTTTCAGCAAGTAGAAAGCCATGTTTTCCAGCACCATTTGTTAAAGAGGCTATCTTTCTTCCAGTGAGCTTGTGTAGCCCCTTTGTCAAAGATAAGATGGTTGAGTGTTTTCGTGGATGCCTCTGCATCTTCTAATCTGTTCCACTGATCCTCAGGTCTATTTTGTTGTCAATACCATGTTGATTTTATCACAGTGGCTTTGTAGTATAATTTCAAATCAGGAATTGTGATGCCTCCTGCTTTGTCTTGATTGGCCAAGATTGCCTTTGCTATTCTAGGTCGTTTGTGGTTCCAAAAAAATTTTAGGATTGATTTCTCTATATCAGGGAGGTATGTTGATGGCAGTTTGATAGGGATTGCATTAAATCTGTACAGCAATTTTGGGAGTATGACCATCTTCACGATGTTGGTTCTTCCTATCCAGCAGCATGGAATATCTTTCCATTTTCTGAAATCCTCCATAATCTCTTTTCTTAGGGTGTTGTAATTTTCCATGAAAAGATCTTTGAATTCTTTGGTTAAGTGAATCCTAAGGTATTTCATTTTCCGCGGTGCTATTGTGAAAGGTATTGTTTCTATAGTTTCCCTTTCAGTGTGTTTGTTATCTGTATAGAGGAATGTTATTGACTTCTGCGTATTGATTTTGTATCCTGCTATGCTACTGAATTTCCCTATGAGTTCTAGTAGTTTCTTGGTGGAATTTTTGGGGTCTTCCAAGTAAAGTATCATGTCATCTGCAAATAGTGATAATTTAACTTCTTCTTTTCCTATTTTTATTCCCTTTATTTCTCCCTCTTTTCTAATGGCTGTTGCTAAGGATTCCAAGAGTATATTGAATAGGAGGGGTGATAGAGAACATCCTTGTCTTGTACCTGATTTAAGAGTAAAATATTTCAGTTTTTCCCCATTTAGGATTATATGAGCTTTTGGGTTGTCATAGATGGCTTTTATCAAGCTAAGATAGAGTCCATCTATTCCAATTTTCTGTAGGACCTTGAAAATGAATGAGTGTTGGAGTTTGTCAAAGGCTTTCTCTGCATCAATTCAAATGATCATATGGTTTTTAGATTTCAGTCTATTAATGTAGTGTATTACATTTATAGGTTTTCGAATATTGAACCATCCTTGCATCCCTGGGATGAATCCTACCTGGTCATGGTGTATGATCTTCTTGATGATTTGCTGTATTCTATTTTCCAGGATTTTGTTGAGTATTTTTGCATCTACGTTCATGAGGGAGATTGGCCTATAGTTCCCCTTTTTGGTGGTGTCTTTCCTTAGTTTTAGAGTGAGTATTATACTTGCCTCCAGAAATGACTTTGGGAGGACTTTTTCCTTTTCAACTTCATGGAAGAGTTTGTGGAATGTGGGGATTATATCTTCTATAAATTTCTTGTAGAATTCAGCTGTGAATCCATCAGGCCCTGGACTTTTCTTTGTCAGTAGGTGGGTTTTTCTGGTTTCTTTTGTCATTTATTTCCAATTTCATTGCATTGTGGACAGATAGTATGCATGAGATAATTTCTATTTTCTTGCATATACTTAGACATGACCTCTGGACTAGTATGGGATCTATTTTGGAAAATGACCCATGTGCAGCTGAAAAAAATGTGTATTCAGCTGTGGTTGGGTGGAACACTCTGTTTATGTCCACCAGGTCCATTTGTTCCAAGCTCTGGTTCAGTTCTGCTACTTCCTTGATAATTTTTTGTCTGGTTGACCTATCTTTTGGAGATAAGCGTGTGTTAAGATCTCCTGTTAAGATTGTGTTCTTAGACATTAAGTTTTTCATGTCCCTTAACATTTGTCTTACATAGTTGGGTGGTCCTGTGTTTGGTGCATAGATATTTATGAGTGTTACTTCTTGCTCTTGAATTTTTTCCCTGACCAATATATAGTGGCCTTCTTTGTGTCGTTTGATCATTCTTGGTTTGAAGTTGAGACTGTCTGTGAACAGAATTGCTACTCCTGCTTTTTTCTGAGGTGCTAGGGCATGTAATATTGTTTTCCCTCCTTTGACTTTGAGCCTATGAATGTCCTTTTGTGTTAAGTGTCTTTCTTTTATACAGCATATTGTTGGATTTTGTTTCCTAATCCACTGAGCCAGTCTATTTCTCTTAATTGGAGAATTGAGTCTGTTTACATTTATGGTTATAATTGAAATGTGCTGAATTATGTTTGTCATGATATTTAGCTGGTATTGTTTACTCCTTTGTAACCTGTGTTTAATTGACTGTCCTGTTTAGTGGGTTCCTTCCATTCCCTTGCATGGAGTTCTGGTCGTTGTGGTCTCTCTCTAGAACCTCTTTCAGCAGCCTGTGAAGGGATGGCTTTGTCATCATGAATTTCTTTAGTTGTTCTTTGTCGTGGAAGTATTTCACTTCTCCGTCAAACTTGAAAGAGAGTTTTGCAGGGTATAATAGTCTGGGCTGGAATTTGTTTTTGTGTAGGACTTGAAGAACTCTGCTCCATGCTCTCCTTGCCTTCATTGTTTGTGTAGAGAAGTCGGCTGTAATTCTGATGGGTTTCCCTTTGAATGTGAGCTCCTTCTCTCTATCAGCTTTCAGTATATTATTTTTGTGTTGGATTTCTGTGATCTTAACTATTATATGTCTCAGTGTGTTTCTACTTGGGTTGAGGTTATTTGGTGTTCTGTATGCTTCCGTGACCTGAATGTTGGATTGTTTCCTCATATTTTGGGAGGTTTTCTGCAATTATTTCTCCCCAATTTCTTTTTACGTCATTTGTATTGACTCCTTCATTCTCGTTGATACCAATTATTCTCACATTGTTCATTCTGGCATCATCCTGCAGGGGATGGATTATTTTTTCCTGCATTCTCATTGTTTTTAAGAGATCCTTTCTCACCTTTTCACTAGCTGCTCCAGCATCTTCAAGATCTGAAACTCTGTCTTCGTTTTCACTCAGACAGTTTTGTAGACTCGTGATTGCTATTTTTAGTTCTATACCTCTTTGACTGTGTTTCATGTGTTCTATTTCTTTTCTGTATTGCTCATTCAAGGAATCCATCATATTTCTAATCTCCTCAATTTTTTTATCCATGTCTTCTTTAGAGGTAGTTATTAATTCTTTTTCTGCTGTGTTTCTTCCAAGTTGGATTTCCTCTGTATATTTCTGGACTTGTTTCAGTATATCAGATCGTATGACTTCAAAAAGTTCTTTTTTGATTTCAGAACTTACTTGTGCTTTGAGTTCCTCATCATCTTTCTCCTGTTATTTCTTTGCTTCAGATGCTGTTAATTCATATATATCAGTTAGAATAGTGCTCTCTGCACTTGTTCTGGGTGAGCATCGTTTTTCCACCCAATGTTTCTGGAATTCATTCTTTATTTCAATACTATGTATTCAAATATTTCTTTTTTAATTTGGGGAATTACTTCTCATTTTATTTCCTCTATAGCTTTCTTCTGTTGTTCCTTTGCTGCTGTTAGTTCATTCGTTGCAGCCGAACTAGGGTCCTCTGCCCTTCCTGATGGACTCAAGATCTGGGATTGCATTTCTCCCCTTCTCTTTGTCATTTTGTATAGCACTGATCTTTGACCTTTGGTGTAGAGCTTCGGTGCAGCTTAACCTTAGCTTGTTATGAGATTCGGGTGCCAGTCTATTAAGTTTGAGATTTGCCAGGTATGCCTATCCTGGGTCTAGCTGTTGTGTTCAGTTCCTTTTTTGCTGCAGCTCCTTTGGTTCCCCTCTGTTGGTCCCCAGGGTCAGCCCTCCTGTGTCAGGCAGGTCGTTCTCTAGGTGGGTGGGCCTGGGCTTTGGTGGGTCTTCTGGGCTCACAAAAGGATAGTGGATGATATTATTCATTGAGTAGGCTGTACTGTGCCAGCCAGTTTGTGCTGTGTCTGGGTCTGCAGGCTGTAACCTGAGAAGGCTGGGAAAGATCCCTCTGGTACCGTGGGTCTGGAACCCTCACTCACAGCCCAGGCTGTGCTGGGTTTCGGTCCATAGCGTGGGACCATTGATTGCTGAGAAATGTCCCTCCAGCGTGTCAGATTTGAAGTTCTCACTCCAGGCCGACCTGCACTCGGTCTGGGGCTTTTGGGTGGGACCGGTAATCACCTGGAAATGTTTCTCTGGCACAGTGTGCCTGGAGCTATCACCAGCCCACAGGGGGAGGGTGGGCAGGTAATCCCTGGGAAATGTATCTCAGGCACGACGGGCCTGGAGTTCTACACTCACTGACCTTTGATGCCCAGAGAATCGGAGAAATTCCCACTCAATCAGTGGGCTTTAGGTCAGGGAATCGGGGAGGTATTGGTGAGTGGGTCCTGAGGTTTCAGGCCAGTCAATGGCTTGGAGGGCTTGGGGACAGGGATCCGCCTAGCGCGTGTGGGAAGAAGCCAAAGTCTCTCTCTCAGACTCACCACACTCTCACTGATCTGGGAAGCCTGGAGAGTCCTGTAAATTCATTCTCGTTGGGAGAGCTTGGCGCAGGATCCAGGAGCCGCTGGAGTCACCCACTGTCTCAGGCCGGTCTCTTGCTGGGAGGGCATGGGCAGGATGGAGGAAGATGAGGGAGTTGGCCACGCTGTCTCTGGCCAGTCTCTGGGGCTGGGTGGGCGCGGGAGGGATGGAGGAAGATGGCGGAGTCAGCCACGCTGTCTCGGGAGGTCCTGTCTCTGATCATTTAAATCACATCTCAGTTTACTAACAATCGTAGCTATGGAAACAAATGATGAATTTTCTATTTATTATTTAATCTCCACATATTTACCAAAAATTTAATGTACAAAGATGTAAGTATTAGTGAACTATTTTATAATGTGAATTTGGGGCTTCATTTTTTCTATTATAATGATTTAGCAATTGTTTCAGTTATTCTAATCACTCTAGGTAAGAATGTATTAATCTCCCCTTTGGTGTTTAAGAGTAAATGCATAAAACCATATGAGGAAGTTTTTAATGAAGAAATAAGAATAGAATTTGGAATAAAATGTCAAAGTATTTCCTATTATCAAATATTAGAACAATATATCAGTAAAAATAGTTATTTGTCATTCTCTAAAAACTTAAAAAAAGCTATATTTATTTGACACTTTTTAGAATATTGCCATTTCTAGCACTTAATGCCCCAATTTAAAATTATGAAATCATTTACACAAGAATTGGATACTATTAAGTTATTCTTTTAATAAAGAGATAAAAGAGAAAAGTAAAGGTTTTACAATACAGTTATATGACTGGAAAACAAAATGAAGAAGAAAAACTGTGTATTTCATAATTTCTACATTATCTGGGTTATCTTGGCTTTAAATTTCTATGTGCAGTTTAAGACGTTCAGTAGCACACTGCAAGTTTCAGCACTGAAATGATACTTGAAAGGATGTGAAACATCTGAAAAATTTTAGCCTCTAGCTCTCTGATCTGCAACTTGTTCTCATTTGCATTCTTCAGAAATCCAAGGATCCTTTGAAGGAGAAAGAGCTGAAGTTTTGATCCTGCTCCACGACTCTTTTTATCACCTTACCAAGTATTTAGCAAGATCACATGCCAAAAAATTTTCAGGAATAAGATAGTGAAAGAATGAAATAGTATATTGTTCTGAAAGACTAAGGGATGGGTGTGGCAGAGATTTTAAAGTAGAAATAATGGAATATAACATTGAATTTTAGTCAAAGAAGTAATGTAGTACTTTATACAGTCAATTATGGTTCTAATTATTAAAAAATGGAGAATAAATCAAATCATAAATTGAGCATGTAGAGAATGGATCCAAAGCTGTTCTGACAAGAAATATAAAATATTTGACCTAAAGCAGAGGATTTCATTCACAGGCATCTAAAGATCAAAATGCCATGTGCCTGTAGTGTTTTATATAGAAGGTTCAACATACATGGTCATAAGGTATGAACTTATAATAATGGTGCAGTAATCTTTATGAAAATCATTTTGATATATGAAAAGTTATAGCATTAAGTATCGAAGTCACAATGCTTTATAATCTATATGGGAATGGAAAGGGCCCAACTTAGCTAACATTAGCACTATTTGTATGGAGGTATAAAGTCATTAAAATGGGTAGCAACAGTGGCAGAGTAATTTGATTTTAGGGAATTGCTTAAAAACACAGAACAATTTGGCTGTAGATAATTAATAATGCAGTTCCAAGCAATGATATTTTTAAATAGTCTGACAATGTCTTAGTTAAATTGCATAAGCAAAAGTAAAGCAATTATCAGGTGTAGACATGAACATTTCTTTTGGCATAGGAAATATCTTTTCTTCTTATTTTACAGTCAGACTTATATTGAGTAATGAAGATTTATTCAACCCAAGAGCATCCACCTCGCCTTCTATCATGATTTCAAATCATTTCTGAGATATCTGTAGTTGTAGAAGAGAGCACAGCACAGCTGTGACATGGTAGTGACTTTCAATTTGTTGCAGTACTAGAGCTTGTTAAAACTCTACTAGGAGTAAATAACTCAAGGTCAATTAAAATATCGATATTTATTAAATACACAATGTTATTTTATAACTGTTTCATTTATAACTCTAGCAATAATTTTAAAATTTTATCTTATTTTCATTGTCTACTGACCTTTTAGAAATATAAGGCAAATGTCTGAGGCTACCACTATGGTGATCTCTGTGTGATTTCACAAAGGTTGGCTCAGAAGTCCCATTTGACCTAGCTATGCCTCTTTCCGGTATCTTGGTAGAAGAATTAAGAACATCAAACACAGTTACATATGCACAGCATAATTTACAGTAAAACAGTTTGTTATAGCTAAATGTCAGTAACTATTCAGATACCCATTAACCAACAAATAGGTTTGAAGACAGCACTATACATTAAGAAAATACTGTTGAATCCAGATTATTTTATTTAGTGAAATTCTGCCTCATTTGAAATTTTTCTTTTTAAAACTTTTTATTATCTTTAAAACATAAAAACAATGTTTTTTTAATACAATAGACTATTACTCAGCATAAAAAAGTAAACACTTGCTGGCTTTCCAGGAGAATGGGTGCACTTTGAGACCATACTCTTAAGTGACAGTATTGGCCACAGATGTGTAAACATCACGTTGTTTTACTGGTGTGAAAATCTAAAACTATAAGCAAGGACCAAATAGAACAATGTAATTATGGAGCAGAAGAAATTGTTCAAAAGAAAAGAGAGCTAGAAAGGAAAGAGAGACAATGGCAGAAAAGGAAAAGAAAAAAATGATAAAGATAAAATGGAAAGAAAGCTTGGTACAAAGGAGTTGAAGGAAAGGGAGGAGAGTAGGTAAAGAAAGAAGAATCATGATATAACTTGTGCAAGTAAATTCTCTATAATGAATGTGATCATTTTGTATATATAAATTATACCAATAAATTTATTTAAAAAAATACAATACAATATAAATATGTGCTTAATCTAAGCATAAGTTACAAAATTATGTCAAATTAAAGACTATATCCGAGTTTCCAACCCCATTGTTTGATTGAGAAAAATTAAAATTACAATGAAAATACATGTGCATGACATTTCTTTATGTATAGAAATTGTGTATCATTGAATTAGATATAAACAGACAGAATCATCACTTGATATAGGGGAAAAAATTTCTCAACCCGAAAGATACCTTGGGGAAAGATTTTGTTCTCTAAAACCAAAGAATGAATTTTAGGGACAATGGAGGTTAAGAGCACAATGTATTTACTGAGGGAAAGAAAGCTTCTAATGGAGACAAGGACAGAAGGGGACCCAAGTGGTTGCCGAAGAATCTGTCTTTATTTCGGGTTTTTATAGAGCAAATCCCTAAGAGGCTGGCTCAAGGTGAGAAACGTGGGAACTCCTGAGGTGTGCGTGTGTGGACACAACCATGGTCAAGCAATAAGGTTACAAGCATAATTGCTCAAGTGAAATTGATTACATCAAGGTTCAGTGAGGAGAGCGCTGAATCCTAACCACTAGATTAAATGAGGAAAGGAGTCACATGACAAGCACACATGAATGAAGAACAAGGGCTCTTCCTGTGAGGGATTGCATTAGTGACTCTTCCTGGCTTTTCAAGGTGACTGATACCTATTCAGAATATCAATCCTTCTTAAGTATGATGGTTTGGACAATTGTACTGTGGATGTTTGCTGATCTACGGAAGGGAGCAGTCTATGCTTAATTTGTTTTATCTCCTTTATTTCAATTCTTTGTCTTTTTTATCTTCTTAATTTCTTATATTATTTCATTTTGTTTTTATTTCTTCTCCTTACAATTTTACATGCACATCTGATAATATGAACCACTAATTTGAAGACAACACTATACATTACATCATGTTAAATTCATGTTATTTTGTTCAATGAAATTTGCATCATTTGTAAATGTTCTGTTTTCATACAATGCTGTGCTCTCTTTGAAAAAATAAGATAAATATTTTTAAAAGAACATCATTCCTTGATGTCAGTCCCTAGGAGGGTATATAGTTGTATTTGTTTAATGTTTTTTCTTAAGATCTGGTCCACAGCAAGGATGTACCTGTCTGTTTTACCATTACGAGGTGTCTTGTCTTCCTTCAGGTGCTGAGGCCTGTCATACTGCCTATAATATTTCTATATAACTTGGCTGCCCACAGCAATATCACTCAAAGGAGAAGACAGGCAAATACCCCTTCCCCTGTTAGTAGACACAAACAGTAATACGGAAATTTCATGGAACATGAAAGAGTTCAATCAAGCCAATCACTACTAAAGTACAACATAGTCATTACATAGGAGATAAACTGCAAAAAAACATGAATTACCATCAAATTTTAATTTAGTTCATATCAGAAGCATCATAAAATGCTCCATTATATTTCAAGAAATTTATTTTATCATATACATGTTTCAAAATAAATCTGATTTTCATATTAGTGTGAAGTTTAAAAAAGCAATACTGAGTGTTATTAATTAGTATGATTTTAAAATAGAATAAGTATGATTTATGTTTGATTCCTACTCCATTGTCATTCAAGTGCAAGTTAAGCAACTGTGAAAAAATTTATTCATTTTAGAAAATGACTTCAAATTTTTATAAATGAACCAGATGGGGATGCTATTGCTGTTGTAGTTTATTATTGTCTATAGCATAAAGGAGAAAATAAAAATATTTATTATGCTATTTACAGTATATAAAAGTGCTTTTCAAAATATCTTAGGATTCTGTAGATCAGTAGGCTAACTATGCAATGAGTTAATATATTTTTTACAGTGAAGGGTAGATTTTTATAGTCTTTAATATAAAATGATTACAAATATTTAAAAATGAAAATAGAGACTTGGCATGGGGCCACACACATGTAATCCCAGAACTGGGGAGGCTGAAGCATGAGGGTCATTGAGAGCTCAAGACCAGCCTGTGATACAAAATGAGCTCTTCATTTTCTTGAGAGTGAAAATTAAATTTTCATTTAGATGTAAGTCTAAAACAAATAAGTGGGTTAGGGAGATGGCTCAGTGGAATAAGCACTTCCTTGAAAAGTGCTAGGGCCTGAGTCCAATCCGGGGCTCCACAAAATACACATAAATAAATAAATTAACAAATAAATAAATAAATACGTAAATAAATAAAACAAATAAGCATTTTACTCTAAGCATGCTCCAAAGCAAGACCTGAATTAGTTTCTAAAAATTCAAGTCTAAATAGAGAAATCATGTGCCTGAGAATAAAATATATTAAAGAGAGAAAAATAAGTAAGTGCACTAATTTAGAGCAAAGGACATTGTAGAACAATGTTGGAGAGAGTGAAAAGTATGCATTGAGGGGCTGCAGAAATAGCTCACCTAGCAAGCACAAAGGCCAAATCCTCGGTTCAGCCAAGAAATAAAGAGAAAAAAAAAAGTATGCACCAAGAAACAACAAAAGAAAACAAGGCCTTAAGCTTGTTTCTGCCGTTACAATGTTCAACATATAACTTTTCTTTAACCCTCACTAAATGCACAGTGATGGACAAGATATCTTTCTTACAAATATGTGAAGGGTCCACAAGATTGTTAAGCAGAATAAGCACAGGGCCTGGGGTTCAATCCCGGGCCCACATATTGTGCTGTCTCTGTCCCCACGCATGCTGAGTCAGGTGGGTACCAAGTCCATGTATGGTGTCACATGCCTATAATCCCAGTTCTGGGAGGCTGAAAACAGGAGGATCACTATGAGTTCCTGCTGTGTAGTGAGACCCTGTACTAACTATATCAATAATAATAATAATAATTAGTAATAATGCTATATTATTAATATATAATGGAGCTGTAAGATCAGAAATCTCTAAAATTCTTGTTTACTGATCTTTATGACAACAAAAATGTGTATGTACTTTTTCTTGCTATTTTGTGAGGGTGAGGCTGGGGCATCCTAACTGGGAAACCAGCCTAGAAAAGTTAGCAAGATCCTATCTAATAAACAAAAGACCTTGTACTTTTATACAACAGAATAACATACTGACTTTCAGCTCATTCTTATTGTATAACTACAGAGTATTTCTTAAAAAATGAAATAATGTTACCAAGATAAATGTTCGAAATCACTTTAAAATGTTGCAAAGATTGTATAAGTATTTATTGCTAAATACCTTCAGAGACTATAACCATTTATTTTGGCAAGAAAAGATCCAATAAACCTATTTTCTTTTTTTTATTTTCTTTGTTCATAAAATGCTGCTCCTCTTACATTCATTGCACTAACAATTCTATTTATAAAACATAAAAACAATGGAACAAACAGTGCTTACACAGAAAGCTAAAAATATAAGGTTTAGAAATAGCTTTAAATGTTTCCCAGCTATAATTATTTAAATTTTGGAAAGCTGACTTCTTTCTGTTTTTAAATGAAGATATACAATGTGTGTTTTATCTCTGAATAATCACACATAAATACTTAAATCTTTATCATTAATGAAATATTAATACTGTTCAGGATTTAAAGTTTCTCAATCACAAAATAAATACAAGTACACTCAAATATAAGGCATGCAATCTGTCATAATGTGGAAGGCCTTTTCCATGCTAGTAAAATTATTTTTATATTGTCGTGCACTACTTGTGTCAGATAGAGCTCAAAGGCCAGAGAGAGAAAAAGACAAGTGGAAATTACAGAGCAAAAGCTGAAAAGGAGACATTTTCAAAGACAAATAACCTTGCATATTTAAGCGGACTCTGAATATTTATCAAAACAGCTTTTGAGAAACTACCAAAAGCTTGAGTAAAAGCAAACAATAGAAAAATAAAAAAAAATTATGTGAGTGTATGCAATTTGCATATAGACCTCAGAAATTACCTGGTGTCAACAAAGTAAACTTGATGACTTTTGTGTTTTCGGGGATCTGATTGCTGTACCACTGACCTCTGAATTCATTTGTTGAATTCCTGATGCCAGGATGCTTACGGTAGAATGTGGACCTGGTCTCAGAGTCCACAAATGAGATTATGGCTCTGATAAACAGACTCCAGAAAGCCCCATCACTGTGTGAGAACACGGTGAGAAGACACGCCCTGGGAACTGCACGTGGGCCCATGCAGACAACAAATCTGCTGGCACGCTAATCTCCAATTTTCAGCAGCCAGATCTGAAAGAAAGAAATTTCTATCTTTTATGCCCAGTTTATGATATTTTTATGGCACTACTAATGGCTTAGCACAGTACTGGACACAATAATACAATACCCATGATAATCTTTCTTTAGAAGTTAGCAATTGGATGCCCTCTGCTGAACGTTCCTCCATGTCCATCTAGAAAATCAGAAAATAATAATAGACATGAAACATTCAAACTATAAATTATCTGTATCCTAAAATAAATTGCACAGTTATTTGTAGGAAACAACAAGTCCAAGGTTCTTACATGGAAAAATCCACAATTCTATAAATTTTCTTTATTGAAATAGCTGCCAAAATTGTATTCATGCAATACACATAGCTTCCTGCACACAGTATTTGATCAAGTAACTAGAGCATCACATATTGATCTAATTGTGCTTTGTTAAAATGTATGAACAGCAGACAAATTTACATGCTTGTATGAATTTAATCATAAACAGTCTTCTAACTACAGTGTGTCATATACTTACCTAAAAGTACATATGTGTATGAACACTGTTATCTAAATCAAAGAGCAAGAGTACCTAAGCCTAATATTATATTAATTATGGAAAACTATTCAAAGTATTTAAACAAAAGTAAATAGATGCATTAAAATGGCTTAGAACAGAGGAAAAGCTCCATTAGCTATTTCTCAGAACTTATGCATACACAGATGGACTTAATTAAAATATTTGAGTAGACTAATTTTTCATTTAAACTATCTTTGGAAGGAAAATAATTGGAGGACTTTTTAGCTAAGGAAGAACTTATTTTGCTGTGAAATAAGAAATCCTTTTTCTGTAAATTATTAAAAATATCTTGTTTATAAACAAACATACTTGTTTATTTAGTAGTGTATATAGGGTCTTACTACACTGGAGTTGCAGTGACTCTCCTGTTTTTCTCCTCCCAAGGCCTGGGATCATAGCCACAGGACACCATAGCCAGTCTCCATCACCATGCCAGCACACCCAGGGCAGGGCCAGCACAGCACAGCACAGTAGGGCTTGAACCCTGGCCCCTCAGTCTGCCCAAGCATGTCCTTTAATTCACTGAGCTATCTGGCCAGCCCTCAACATTTTGAATACTCTTTGCTGATGGTTTCTTAGTAAAAATAAAAACAAAACAATAAACCTCTCATTACTTTTCACCAAGTAGCATAATTTTAATTTCTTTCTTTCTTTTTTTTTTTTTTTTTTTTTTCTGTCTTTTTGAGACAGGGTCTCACTTTGCAGTTCAGGCTGGCCTCAAGCTCACTTTGTAGCTCAGGTTGGTCTCGAACTCAACAATCCTCCTGCCTCAGCCTCCCGAGTGCTGGGATTACAGGCATACGCCACCACACCTGGCTTATAATTTTAATTTCTGCTACCACATCCACTCTATTTATGATCCCAGGGTTGGCTGCAGGAGGTCAACCACAATCTATACAGTGGCTCATATAATGCACTTGATTGCTAAAATCCTCTTTCTCTGAGGTTATCTTTTATTGTTTAGAGGTCATCCAAATGTTTTTACATCCTCTGCTAATGTCTGCTTATCTTTTCTGAAAAAAATACCTTTGTCCCACATTTTCTAGTTATCTTCCTTACAAATTTCTAACCATCTCACCAGACCATTGGTGACAGCTCGTGAATCTGTATACAGTCCCATTCTGGTCAAAACTTGTTCTACGCAAAATGTTCCACCAGGTACCCAGTCAAAAATTTTCCCATTGTGATGATTTTCTTCCATTGCTGTCTTTCAAGTATGTCCTGGAAAGGAACTGTAATGTTGCAGGTGTCCACTTGTGGGTGGTACCTGCACAGCCTGAAGAAACATTTGTAAACCAGGATTCTCACCATCCCTTTCTCTAATGGATGAACACATGTTATGTTCCATGAGATCACAGGTATATGCTGGGTGACAGAAGGTAATATAGCACAAGTAGGAGTCATAGACATCTGGGTAATTTCTTCCTGTTACTGACTTGTATCCTCTGGACCTTCCCTGCCAGCCTTCTTGCACAATGGATCAGATAATACCCAGGTCAGGCTGCATGGTAACCTGGTGTGCCATAGTAAAGCATTCAGTTTCCACTAAGACCGGGTCGCAGGACTGAGCTGTTTTTCAAATGGAAAATGGTGGTCTGTGATGATGATACAGCCTAACTGACAAACCCTAGAGGCCTCCGCTGTGATTCACTGCTGGACAGAGACTCCAGCAGCATCCACCTGCCACTGATACTTCAAGCACCACTGAATATGCTGGGTCACACCACCTTTTGGCAGTGTTGCCTGCAAATCATCTGGACCTGTTTCAACATCGCTTCCTTTTCTGCCCGCCCCCCTAAAACTAGTAGCATTCTAAATCACTCTTTAAGTGAACTGGAGTAAAACAGCTAATTAAGGAATACATTGTCTCCAGAATCCAAATAGGTCTTGTAGGCACTATGGTTCTTTTTTATTGTAAGGAAGCCATATTAAACAACTTGTCCTTTACCTTAGAAGGACTGTCTCTGCACGCTCCACACCCCTGGGCTCTAGACATTTCAGAGGTCGAAGACCTTAAATCTCAGTTGAATTTATTTCTCATCCTCTGGCTTGTAAGTGTTTTACTAAAATATCTATGCTCACCAATCCTGACCAGCATACTGTTATCATGATAGTGGACGAATGCATTATCTGGTGGGAAGGAAAGGAGCCTAAGTTTACTGTGCACTAAAGTCAATGCAGGGATAGACTTAATGTAACACTGAGGTATGACAGTGAAGGTGTATTGCTGGTCATGCCAGCTAAAGGCAAGGTGTCTCTGATGGGTTTCCTGGATAGGCACAAAGAAGGCATTTGTCAAATCAAAGCTGTATACCAGGTACTGAGGATGTATTAATATGCTTAAGCAAGGACACCAGATTTTGTAGGGTAAGTGCAATTGGAGTCAACATTGATTCAATTTATAGTAATCTAACATCATTCTCCAAGATCCATCTGATTTTCTTTTCTGTTTCTCACAGACCAAATGTTAGACTGCAGTGAAATGGCTTGGGAATCAACACTCCAGAATCCATCAGTTGCATAATCGTGGCACTGATCTCTACTATCCCTTCAGGGATGCAAAATTCCTTTTGGTTTACTACTTTTCTAGGAAAAAAGCAACTCTATTTGCTTCCATTTTCCCTGTATAACCATAATGGGTCTCACTCTACAGGTTAAGTTATCAGTGAGATAGATAGTTCTTCAAGCACTGAGTGTCAATCCTGAATATACATTCTAGAACAGGGAAACTGACTACATGGTGGATTCAAGGACCACTGGTCTCACTGTGAGGCAGGCTTTGTTAAAACTCCGTGGAGCACCTGGCTCACTTGATTCCCCTACTCTCCTTATTGAAGGGCCATAATAACATTTTTGATCACCTGAAATCAGTGTCAGTTGATATCCAATGTTCATCAATCCCTCCAATATCTGATCATTTCCTTTTCTCCAGTGTAGAATTAATTCATTAAAAGGCCTCAGATCCCTTTGGTGAAGTATGGGAGAGAGACTGACGCAGCAGTCATTCCTCAATGGGGCTCAGCCTCCCCTTTGTTTAAAGGGTTATGAACCTGTAAGCAGGCTCATTCCTGGGAACCAGTTGAGGTGCCATGATTCCCTCTTAAGATGGTTTGAAGTTGATTGCTGTTCTGTTTTGTTCAATAGTTTTATGTTATCATTTTTCTTTTAAATCATCATAATGTTCAGTATTGCTCTTCTAAACCTGAATACATTGTTATTTTCATCTATTACAGAGACGATTCTATGTGCCAATTAAATCTAAAATTCAGCTCCTTAGAAATTCTCCTGTGTTCTTATATGAAACAATCCAATATTTTGGAAACATGGATTCTGATACTGAAAAATGGTATTCACTACTAGTTAAACTTTTCAAATGAAAGGAAGACAAAAAAAGAAAAAGAAAAAGATGTATTCACTTAGAAACAAGTATAGACAGAGTCAAAGCATGGAGGAAATTATCCAAGTTTCCTATTGCATGACAAGAATCCTGTCAGTTTAGGTTAACTTCAATTTCTGTGTATATGATGAGGTTTAACCTACAGGTGAAAATTAACTAGAATGTTGAGTTAAGCCAGATTTTAATGACTGTTATATGGGGTAAATGACTCTCATGTTGTGGGTTTATATATCATCTTCCCACTAAATGGGTGTTTTCTAGGACTACTGATGATTAATAAGATCCCCTTAGATTAAAGAGGAAATAGAAGAAAGCATTGTGCCAGCAGCCTTCTGGCTACTGTAAATGAAAGGCAATTTTTAAAAAAAAATTCAGTGCACCATAGGAAAGCGTATGCAAACAATTGAAATTTGAAAGGTACTGTTTTAGAATATCAAGAGCATAACAGTGTTAATATGTCTCCTAATGAAAAAATCCACTTCATTACACAAAACTATCTTTACCTAATATTCCATCATTTTTGTACCTACATAATTACTATAGAGGGTCTTCAGGGCAAAACACAGTTTAAATTGCATTCAATTTATGAAGACCAGTTAATGAACATAGAAGGAAAGCAATTAATCATAATTAGGCAATTAGCAATTGTAACAAACAGTACAATTTACCTGCAGTTTTTAAGAGACAGGAAGAAGTAATCTAAGACTAATTAATGTTGATTACTATGACATTCCTCTTAGTGTGATTTGTATTAGCATATAACTCCAGTTCATAATAAAAGCCAACTTTTCACAGAGCTGAAACAAAGCTAAAGTTTAATTTCCCCAATTAAAAGAAATGAATTTTACTGAACTATCCCTTTTTCAGATTTTCAGAGATCTCAACTGAAAATGTACATGTAAGTATATACTATATAAGCTACATGTAATCATATGCAAATTTTATGCACATTATGATTATAATTTAAATGAACTATATAGTCATTTATTATAATTATTAATCATTTTGTAATAATAATTTATATAGTGATTTTATATATTTATATGTGGTTATTTATTATAGTATTTATATATTTAAATTTTTATGTTTATTATTTATAATTGTATCCCAACTATATATAATCATATATATTACGTGTAGAGATCTTTTTATTGTTTTGTTGCAGTACAGGGGATTGAACTCAGGACCTTGTTCTTTCCAGGCAAGCACTTATTCTACTGACCTATCTCCATGGCCCCTAGAGATCTTATGTAAATTATATACACACAATTATATAACATATAATTACATAACTTTGCATATAATTCAAATATAATATAAATATATATGATTTATGCAGTATTTGAACTATATATGATTGTATGTGTTTGTGTCTGTGTGATTGTGCAAAATTTATAGTTAATATGAACAACTTGTGTTTAATCTGACTACTTCACTCCAGTAATATAGATCTGAATACAGTAGGAAAGCATTCTGCTTCAAGGAAGTCTAAGACGTTCAATGCTATCCTAGATGACTTACAACCAGCTGAAAATAAGCTGTTTTGTAGTTACAGAAAGCAGACAAAATTGATGCTGCCAACACGGTTATAGTCTTTTAGGTGACTAGGAAGAGGATTTACATTACTAAGAATAAATTTTGTCTTTTTATAATTTGTTATGGTGTGTGTCTACTTGTCCCCTCAAAGCCTCATGCAGTCATGTGGCAGACTTAGAGTTGGTGATAAACTCATGATCCACTGGGATTACAGGTGTGGGTGCTGCTGGGATTATGGGGTGTGAAACTGCACTCAGCCTGGGGCGGGTAGCCTGAATGCAACTTACAGGAGACAGACTTCCTCTGTGTATCCATTGTTGCCACTGCTTCTACGTAAGCTCTTGCTGTTTTGCTGTTTTCTGCTGCCATAAACTGCCACCCTCTGCCATGTGCCAATCTGCCTTGGAGCCAGCTGAATATGGACTGAAAGTTCCACTAATGTGAGCTAAATAAACCTTTCCTTCCTTCAGTTTGAATGTTAGGTGTTTGTCCCAGCAATGAGAGAAAAGTAACTGAGACATAATTGAAATTAAAGAATTCCTTGTAGAAACACTCATGTTGATCTGTGATACTTAAACAGAATTACTGTAGCGCTAGATATACAAAAGTAGAGCACACAGAATTATGCACAGAATATAATACTCAATAATTACCGAAATGAGTATATTAATGATTTATGCATTTTCTATTTTATTATTTTCGAATGCATTATTTCTACTTCGTAGCAGAAAAAAATTCCCTCATACTTACTCTACCTCTTGCATTTTTAAGAGGTCAAATGGAATAACTAATTTTTATAGTTGTAGTGTGGATACTCTCTAAAATGTTCATAAAGAGAAATAACATTTTTCAGAATGCACCGCTCTTATTAAGGAACATGTGATTGTATTTTAACAGTGCCTTTTACCATGGTATTTTAAAAATCTAAACATATTTTCAAAAGGTTTGGGAAAAAAAGTTCTGAGAAACATAAAATATGTGGTGTTACCTAATTATTAAAAGGGTTTACATGATAAGTAGATAATTGGGAGAAATCTGTAAAAATGTTGAGAGTATGGACTAGAGCTTTTGATCATGTATCAGAGAAATATCAATTTTAGAAAAAATGATACAATGTATTCAAATGCATAATTTTTATTTTTATGTATACAGTTTTCTAGTGGAAAACTGTGAATTATGAAATAAAAATGTACCTGGAATAAAGATATTCCTTTTCATTAGCATGATTTTTAAATTGTATAATGACAACAAAATATATATATTTATGTATTAGTAAGATTCAGGGGACTTATTTGAATACTGAGTCCTCTGATTATGCTGTAGTGGTGTATTTATTAAAGTAAGTATTTTGTAATACAAGATTAGAAACATAAATATGTACTGTCTTTAGTGTTTTATCAATTATTATACACTCTTCAAAATAATGTTAAAAAATTTAAAAGACAAGAAAATTATTATTGAAAGCAAAACATTAATATTCAATTATTTTTCCTACCATATTTCTCCAATCTTGCGTAATTGTGTCTCTTAATCTGAGCCACAGATCTAACAATAAAAGTAGATAACATAACAGCCATTGTAAATTTGCTGTTCTTGTTTTGAAATTGTGTAACATATATTGTATGTTACTCTGTTTAGAAACAGTACATATTTATATTTCTAAACTTGTATTACAAAATTCTTACTCAAACATGTAGGCACTTATAGATAAAATTTGAGTCTTCAACAGGAGTTCCCTAATCGCCATGTTCCTCTATTTTTCTTTTGTATACCGATTAGCATATGATGAATCCAAGATTTACTAGCTTAAATTTATGAATTTTCAAATAAAGTTTACACCCAGAGATTTTCTCTCCCTCATTAACAAGGATCTGAATTCTGTTTCCTATTATAGTTTTAGCCTTTGTGATCCATTGTTTTAAGGATATTTCCACTGTTTCTCCTTTGGGATCTTCTTTGAGTTGTAATGATTTTCTATTTCAGCAGAGTATGAAGTATCAAGAAAGTTTTGTTAAGAAAGTACCTAAAAATAGCCAATAAGGAACTATTAAAATATGAAACACTTCACAATTTTACATTACACTGAGGACATTAAAGTGAGAAATACAATGGAGAAAGAAAATACATGAAGTTCCTAGAAAGTACCATGTATAATTTGAGACAGCTTATAAATGGAGAACTTTTACACTACATAAATTTCTGTAAAAATTATAAATATTAAAATTAATAAATCTTAGAATGCATTTATTTTTTCCTATTTAAGTGTTGTCATACAGCAAAAAGTTATTAAATATCTGAGAAATATCTAAAAATATTTTAAAATTAAGTAGGACATTTAATTTGTGTTTGGATGAGTAATGCCACCAACATCAAAGTAATATCAGGCTGGGAACAAATTATTTTCAACATAATATGTTTATTTTTTATTTAAGTATTTGTATCATGGCCAGATATTTTTCATATATGTAGATAAACTTTTCAAGTCCAATCAGTGACCTATTATCAATCAATTTATTTTCTTGATATTCTCTTGTTTGTTTTTTTTTGAACCCTTTCTGTAGATACAGAATAATTACATAGTTAGTTAAAACATTCCCTAAACATGATTGCTTAATAAGTAACATTCTGTTTCTTAAAATTCCATATGTAAAACCAGACCATTTTGAATTTTAATCCATAGCATTCCTTATCCTAAGTACAATGGCACATATTATATTTTTAAGTATATTGTCAGTGTCATACAGATAGAATATAAATGTGATCACATTTGTAACACTAACATGTTTATATTATTACATGCAAATAGGATAGTGAATGGTATTAAATTCTTTACATTTCAATAATATTTTGTTTCTAATTTCTTAAAATATAATTTATTTTATTTTGAAAAGTAAAAATAAAACCAAAGCAAAAATAGCAGCCACAAAGACAGAAACGGGGTAACATACAATATATGTTACACATTTTCAAAACAAGAACAGCAAATTTACAATGGTTGTTATGTTACCTACTTTTATTGTCAGATCTGTGGCTCAGATTAACAGACATAATTATGCAAGATTCGAAAAAATTATGATTAGAAAAATAATTGAATATTAATGCATTGCTTTCAATAATTATTTTCTTGTCTTTTAATTTTTTCAAAAAATTACTTTGAAGAATGCATAATAATTGATAAAACATTAGAGAGAGTACATATTTATATACTAAATTTGTATTAGATTTAATATTAATCTTGTATTACAGAATTCTCACTTTAATAAGATAATATAATGATCTTATGTATATTCCAAAATTAAGATATAATATATATATATATATATATATATATATATATATATATATATATATATATATATATATATATGATCTATTACATGAAAAATATGATGTAGTTTAGATTTAAAATTTTCCCCAAAAGTGTTGGGCTCAGATACGGAGCTTTTGCAGGATGATTGGACTATAGGGGTTTTACATTCATCAATGGATTAGGCCATGGATGAGTTCATACCTGTCTGATTGATCAGAGGTGAGGACTGTCAGAAAAGGGTTACCTCTTAGGCATGCCATGACTTAGAAGAGTACAATTTGCATTTCGCTTTCCCCTTGTCTCCATATTTGATTATGAGCTTTCATAACCTGAGCAACTTTACCCAAAGAAGCAAATCCATTATGATTCTTGGCTGACCATGGATGAAAGCCATGGAAACTGTCGGTCAAAATGTAACATCTTTCCTACTTCAATTTTTTTTGTTTGGATTGTAGAATCCCAGTAAAGGGTGAACTACCTGCTGCACTGAGTGCTGTGTTTGAGTCCCACTATTTTGAAGCAAGCACAGTCTAGACATACATTTCAGATTGTCCAAGATTTTTTATAACATACTTTGTCATTAAACAGATTTTTATATTAGGTACACCTCACTCTTCTGACTTCTTGATAACCTAATTCTCTAAAAAGGGTGCTGTCAGATATCAGGTATTTGCAAGGACTGACAATTAGTTACTTGTCACAAGCACTAGTAGCACTGTGTTTTGGTCCTTTCACTCAAGTTTTGGTTATCTCCTCAAAAGTGGAATAACCTTTGCAACATTTTAGAGATCTTAGAAATTAGGGAAAAAAAACATTAAGGACCAAAGGGAAGGGATGAGAGATTTTAATTTTTACGGTTAAATATATTCTCCTTAAAAATTATAATCAGCATAAATGTCCTTTTCTGCTTATTGAAATATAAATCTTGCACAGTATCTTGAAATAACATTTAATGTGAATCATATTCTTGTTTCTTACATTAACACTTATGTTTGTTATCTTTCTGTGACTTGGAACTGTGTACGAGGATTTTATGAACAAATGGTGAAAACACTCCATCCAAAGGCAAGTATTTTTGTTGGACTATAAATGAATTCCTAATCATTTGCTTCTAGCAATTTTAACTAAGGGACAAGGGTCTTCTAATTCATCCTTTACTACATTTTGATAATAACTGCCTAAAAAAAACTAGTAAAGAGATAGGAGTTAAGGAACTTCTTTTAATATTAAGTGAAATTTACTAAATAAAATTTGTCCTAAGAGGACTATTTCTCTCTGTACATTAATCCTGTGAATGTCCACATAAAATAATGTCTTTAGTCATATAAAGTATATTTTCTATTATAGTTTTTTTCCTTCAAATCTGTTTGAAAATTTGACCTTAAAGAAGTTGTAAATATTTTAAAAGGCAAATGTAGAAGACAGCTGAAAGGAACAAAACTATTTCCCATGTACTTTCATTTACAGAAATTATGGCAGTTTAAACTACTAGATATTTAAAATCCACCTGTTCTCTCTCTCTTTCTCTCTCTCTGGCTCTCTCTCATAGTTTCCCATATGAAATTCGAATCCAATGTATGATCACAGCTTGTAGAAACAAACAAAATTAAACATTGTAGGCCACCACCACTTGTTGGATACTAATAGTGACCCTTGGTCCCTTCTAAATTTATCAATACTAGAATAAATGATGCATCCTTTAGTACATTGTCTTCTTTGTTAAAACATTCAGTGTCAATTATATGGTTTATTCTAGAGTAAAACAGCAATGGTCATTTAAGTGTGGCTTTGTAGTACTTTCTATCTCTACCTGATTAATTTTCTGAAGATGTAGTGTATCTTTATTCAAATAAATCATTTTTGCATAGTAAAATGTTTCTTCCATATTAAAATTCTAATTTTCTTTGATGCCAACATGCAGTTTTTTAATTATACCATAACTTAATTTTTATTAGTTTCATGTTTTATCAATAGTATGTTTCATTTGTTTTTTTTTTTTTTTTTTAGATGATAAGGGCAATGTAAAAAGGACAGCAAATTTTAAAGCATTAACCCACAAGAAAATTTACCTTCTTTTGGCTACTTCTGTTTTAACTTATAACATTTTGTAATAAAGCTGAGCACAGGTTCTTGAAGACAGACCCCAGCTGCCAGGCACTGCCAAATTTTAAGAATGAGAGTAACACTTTATTAGACTAAGGAGCCTTTGCTGAACCACTGAATGAACACAGCATTTAGACCTGTCAAGTGGTATCACCAGGGTGACTACACAGCTAAACACAGGCTCAAATCTTGAGCCTCAGAAAGTTTAGTAGGTTAGATTATAGCTGTCTTTCAGCTACTGATTTTTGAAAAGGGTTTTTCCAAAGTGATAATTTTAGAACATCTATGAAGTTCCTGTTTCTGATACATGCTAGAACCACTCAATATCGCTATAATAAACTCAGATAATTATTTACTGATTTTCTGAAAAGCCTAACTCATCATTTATTCTTATAATATAAATTTGGTATAAATTTTAAAAACAAAACAAAATGATTACCATGTATGTTGTTTTACATATGTATATATGTTCCAAATATAATAAAATTTTCTTCCTATAAGATTCTGACTTGAGGACCAGGCACCTTGCAGGCAAAATTGAATCAGAAAATTATAATAATTCTAATTAATGCAATATGACTGATTGCGATTGAAGTAATTTAAAACTTTCTAAAAACAAATTTTGCAATCCATATCTATCCAGGATTATTTACAATTCTTTTTTTCCATTTCTTCTGTGTCTTATTTCAGTACAGGTTCTTGAAGTAGGTATGGATGATCTTTCAGTTTTCTGCAGGATCTATAAATATTTCACCCATTTCATTCCTAATTGTGTGTTTAGTTTCTTTCTACATGTCTAATGTAATTGAACAGGAAACAATATTCTTGGACTCAAATATCACCCTGTTTCCAAAACCAGAGCAGAACTCAAAGAGGCGAAGCACAAGCCAATATCCCTAATGAATATAGATACAAAAGTCTTCAATAAAATGCTGACAGAGTGCAGCAAAAAAGCAAGAAGATTGATTATACACTCTAACCAGGTAGTATGAATATCATGAATGAAGGGGTGGTTCAACATATGCAAATCAGTAATAATATCAATAGAGTCAGGGATAAATTTCACATGATCATGTCAATTGATTCAGAAAAGTCATTGACAAATGCATCTATTCATAATAAAAATTGGAATAGAAAGTCTTTAGCTCAATATGGCAATAATATCTAACCAATATCATAATAGCTAACATCATACCAAATTGTCAAAAACTGAAAGGATTCATGCTAAAATTGGGTACAACACGAGGCTATGCATTATTTCCACTCTATGTCAATATAGTTCTGAAATCACCAGCCAGAGCAATTAGGCAAGAGAAAGAAATAAAAGTAATAAAGATAATAGAGAAGAACTTAAATTATCATTACTTGGAGATGACATGATACCCTAATAGAAGACAAGAAATATTCCACCAAAGGGTTTCTAGATTTCATGCTGGGTATGGTGGTGCATGCCTATATTAACAACACTTGAGAGGCTGAGGGATGGAGGAATCTTACAAGTTTGAGACCAGCCTGGGCTACATAATGAGGTAAAAGCCAGCATATACTGTGCAGCAAGACCCTGTCTC
>PVKA01016453.1:0-47905 GCA_004027165.1 Ctenomys sociabilis
GAATTAAAAGGCAGAGATTTGTGTCTGTTTTGCTCTTGTTAAATCTCTGGCACCTTAATAATGGCAGGGTTAACAGCAACATCTGATAATTACTTATCAAATAATTAATATTTTAGAAGTATTTTCTACTTAATCAGAATTTTAAATAAAAAACTCATCATAGTTCTAAAAAAAACATGCTACAAAGCAAAAATTCTAGATTAACTGCCCTTGACTTCAAAGCATTGAAAGTGTATACTAAGAATAACTTCCCTTCCCTTCCCTTCCCTTCCCTTTCTTCTTTGTTTGGGAAGGGTCTACAGGGTGTTCAGGGTCTCACTACTAGATCAGACTCATAGGCTGTTTATAGCCTCCCAAGTGCTGGGATTACAGGCGCACACCACCATACCCAGTCTCAGTGGGCTCTGGGGGCGGGGCCAGCAAGGCAGGCCTGGGGATGGAAAGACTTTCAGTGAAAAAGTCTAACTCCTTGAAAATTAAAATGATAAATCACTATTCATGAAGGAACAATCTCTTTTAGAATATCTAGAAGAAAATTCCCATTCACATTTCTGGAAATATATAAAAACTAAGTTCAAAGGTAAACTTATTTAATTACATTGTTATTAAATATTACTAAAAGCAAATGAAATAAAAAATAATTTAAAAATAGGTTTGCTTCATTTGTTTCTAGGGAAAGATAATAATGAAGTTAAAGTAAATGTAGTATGAAGTGTAAATGCAGAATTATTAAATATATGGTACAACATAGGAGAGACATTAAAATTTGGAAATTTCAGAAAAATAGACAGTTTTATAGAAAAAGGACAGATTTCCAAAATTTAGTAAAGGAGAAAACACTTCCAAAAATTTCTGTGTACAGAAAAATTTGAAAGAGGTGTCATAAGAAAGCATCAAGCTAGATGTTTTTACTACTGAATTAAGTTTGTATAAGAAAGTAATTACTACATTACAGAAGTTCTTACAAAGCTTACAAACAGAGAGAAAAAACATAGATCATTTTGCAAAGTTAATATAGACCTTCTGTGTAAAACTGCAACATTTAAAAAAAAGAAACAAAAATAAGCATCAATTTGACTGCAAATAAGATATAAAATCACAAATAAAATACTACCAATCCATCTCTTTTGAAAGGATAAAAGAGACACCGTACAAATGTAGGTTTATCTTGTTTTCCAGAATTAAAAGCCTATTCCATGATAGAAATTATTGATAACAATCCTCACATTAATAGAAAAAGAAAGAAAGAGACAGGATCACCGTGACAGTCGTTGTCACTGCCATCTGCAGACACCAGCAGACATCCTAGGGTTGCTCACACAGAAATGAAAACTTCTTCCCCTCCGATGCATGCTAGCAGGCAAGAGCCTGCAAAGGTTTTCCAGTGGCATTTGCCAGCTAAACAGTCCTTCTCCATTACGCACATTTACAGCTTAGGAGGAAAAAGGTAAATGCTGTAATTGAATGAATAGAACAGTCATAAACAAAAGAAACACATGGTCAATGAACTTGTGAAATGCTCAACTTTAGCTTTAATTAAAAAATGAACAAAAATTGTTTTGTATCACTGATGGTAAAATTTAGGAAAAATAAAGTTTTAAGAGGGTTGCTATGAAATTTATATTAAAAGATCATTAATACTTATTCAGGGTTTTTTTTTTTTTTTGTATTTTAAGGAAGAATCTATAGGGTGTTCAGGGTCTCACTACTAGATCAGATTTGTGGTGATCCGCCTGTTTACACCCTCCCAAGTGCTGAGAGTACAGGCGCATACCACCACACAGCCTCAATTGCCGGTTCAGCAAGCCCTGGGGGCGGGGCCAGCACAGCAGGCCAGGGATTGAACCCCCACCCCTGTGCCTGCTGCAGGCGCTTTAATCTGCTGAGCTATTCGGCCGGCCCTTATTCAGGGTATTAATGTACATGCTGTTACATAAATAGAAACTTACTAAATTACCCAGGTTGAAGTTGAATAATTTGTACCAAAGTTTAAAATAATCAAATAATATACTACCTTTAAAGAAATAATAATACAAAGAGTGATTTGTAAAGCTGATTATTATATTACCTAAGACAAGAAACAATGTAAACAATTAAATATCCCATAATGGTATAGTGGTTCACCAATTATAGAATCTTTTTCTAGAAAATACTCTGCAGAAATCTTAAATTCATATTTTTGAAGAATATTTTAATGACATAAAAATGTTCATAACATAGATTAAAAAAGCAACTTAGATAACAGCATAATCAGGATTCCATCTTAATCACTACATGTTATATGCATGTACGTTTTGTTTGTGTGTGTGTATATATATATATATATATATATATATATGAAAATACAATATAAACAGTGTTTATTTTGGCTGTTTAGATAATTAATTTTTCATTTTGATGCCTTTACCAACATTTAATTGTTTTTAGAGTAAACATTTATAACTTTCATGATAAAATTTTAGCTATAAAGGAAAAAGTTATGTTCAGGAAAATAAAAAAGCCAAGAATATGCCAAGAATATTCATATGGTCTGCTAAGTACTTCTTGCCATATAACTATAATTTCTTTTGTATATTTATTCTAGAGCTAATTACTACATTATAGAAATTGTTACAAAGCTTACAAACAGATGGAAAAACCATTAGATCATTTTACAAAGATAACAAAAACCTTCTGTGTAAAACAGTAACATTTAAAGAAAGAAACAAAAATAAATATCAGTTTGACTGCAAATAAGATATAAATCACAAGTACAATAATATCTTATTAAAGGGTAAGTCATTGGCTGTTCAACTAAAGTCAACTAAATTATGTGGAAATTCTATTTATCTATATCCTTCTTTCCATCCATCCATCCATCCGTTTGTCCATCCGTCCGTCCATCTGTCCATCCATCGGTCCATCCACCCATCCATCCATCCACCCACCTACCCTCCTTCTTTCCTGTCTATATGGATATGTAGATATAATCCAGTAAACACTGTGCCATTTAAAATGTCTTTCAAATAGGATTGATTCAATAATATTTATTCAAAAATTCTTTTAACCACTATTATGAAACAAATACTATGCTCATTCTTATAAATGAATGGTAAACAACCATGTGAAGAATTTAAAGCCTATAACTAGAGTTCTTCAGTCTTTTAAAATCATAACCCATAGAAAGGTAGAGTTTTCAACACAACCCAACATATATGTACATGCATGCATTAGTGATGAAAACCATTCTCATTTTCTCTCATATTCACTACCAGTCCTTCCCTCTGGTGTATGTATTCTATTTCAAAATCATTTAGAAATGATAATGGTGACCAACTAATTGGTTTTGTGATTATCTAATAAGCTGTGGCACATCTTGAAAAACTACCTTCTACAGCTGATCTTGGTTAGTAATTGGGACAGATGCCATGCACAAATGCTCAAATCCACAAAAAAACAGCAGTTGGACTTAAAGAAAAGTATCATTATGGAACATATGCTAAAAGCCACTTTCTACTTATTTGGAAATTAGAAAGGGCAATTGCTTAGATGTAGTAGTTTTCTTGGAGGCAGACTACTTTAAATGCAGACAAAAGGAAAGGCTAAACACACAAGGGGAAACTTCACAGGCATAAAAGGAAATCTATCCTATTAATTCTCTGTTAGTCTCTTTTTCCTATGCATTCATTTATCAATTTCTTCCTGTATAACTACTCCTAAATATCCCATTATATTTGAAATTATGTTTCCTGTCTGCCTTTCCCTCCAGACACAAGCTTCCTATTCACTTTGGGAATCCTCAGACTCAAGGAAATTTCTGGCATAAAGTTGCCACTAAAGAAATGTCTCAGGAATTAATAAATGAATGTATGATGAAGCACCCATTAAAATCTTGTCTCATCCTGGGGCCAAAATGACATAACATAAGTGAAAATGGGTTTATTCTTATGTTAGGGTAGGAATAGATTTTCTTATTTTGGAGGCAAAAGGCTGCAAGAAAGCTAGAAAAATCTTGAAAGATCCCAAATGGGAAGGTACTCAAATTTTTGATAATTTACACTTATGAATTAAGTGTAAATTTTTTGGAACAAAATGTAAGAAATGTAAGGTTTTTTTTTTTTTTTTTTTGCTGTTGTTGTTTTTTATCATTTCCCTCCACCTCCATCACCATATGCTTATAAATTAGATTTTATAATCTTACGTATCTGTATCTTTTTTGTACAAAGGAGAAAGTTCCTCAATTTCTGAGGTTGAGAAATGTCAAAATAGTTCTACAACCACATGCAAACCACAAACTCCTAACTTCCAATAGCACATTTTTCCCAATCATCATTTTAAGTAGTGTCTTAAAAGATTTCTTCCTGCCGTCATTCACGTTAATCGTGAGACCAAGATTTCCCTCTCTGGAACGTGAGTCATTGGTTCCCCTGCAACCACACATACATATAGTACCTTGTGCTGAAATGCTGCCTGACAGCTTTAACCTGCGAAATTACTGCATGAAGAACAAAAGCCTGGTCCATACTAAATAGATGAAGAATTTTGAAGATACAAAAATTAAAGCTAAAATACATTTGTCCTTTATAAATAATTTGGGACTCTGGAAATTTGGAAATTAGTAATGACAGGAGAACAGAACTGAAAAATACAGGTGTCTCCTCATGGTTTGGGGTGTCCACGAGTATAGAGTAAACCAGAGCCAAAAAGTTTATTAGGGAAAAGACATCAGACTAGGATCATGAGTGTCTTTCTCATATAACATTTCCTACTGCTTCTCTGAAGAAAAAACCACAACATATTAATATTTTTACACACACACACACACACACACACACACACACATACACGCACACTAATCAGGCTTTCTTTCCTTGAAGCTAAGTGCTGATGATTCAACGGACACTTTCAGGGACTCATAAGTTGTTAATTATTCATGGAAGAAGTATACCAACAAATGAATGAACAATTGCAGAAAGTAGGCTTCCTTCAGGTGTGGCTTTGGCTTAGCTGGCTGGGTAGTGAAGCACTGAACAGGAACAGGCCGAGGGAAAGACGACACAGAGAGTGCAAAGCACCAGAGGAAAGCTTCCTGGAGATAAATCTCAAGTACTCCATTACTTTACCACAGCCTTATCTCAAGAGCAGAAAAGAAACTGTTCAATAGTTTATAATAACATTATAGTCTTTCTTCCTAGATCATTTACTTGAGTAAATGGAAAGTTTTCCTGTCAGTTGGCTGAAAGTTTGTTGAGTTCAGTGTTATCAAACCTTGTATATTCTCATAATCACTCTGAAAATTAGCCCTGTGATTTAAAGACTCAAATTGAAGCACAGCAAGATCGATGAGATTCAGAGGAGGGCTATAAAGTCACAGACTCTGATTTATGTCATTATAGTTGTGTTCAAAAGTGGTCATTCCTGTGAAGAATAGTAATTTGGACACTGCCATAGAAATTTGTCTCATTTTTTTCTTTGCAAGGTACTCCCTATCTACGTGAGAGGAGAGTTTTCTGTAGATTTTCTTTCTCACCATCAGACTAGCTACTTCTTAATAAGAACCAAATGAGATGAACTTTTATACTGACTCTGATTAAAAAATTTCCTTAAACAGAAAGAACAAGAAGGTTACTTTAGCAATTCTTTTTGGTCAGAAACCTATGCAAGATGTCCTGTGTACTAGGATCTACATACAATCAAGTCTTGCACAGAGTTTTCATCATCGTCATGTTTAAGTGCTCTAAGTATCAGTTAGATTGATTTTCATATCCTCTATGCCAAACATCTTCATTTTATAAATCTAATGTTCAAAGTTTATTTTAGGACTTTTGAGTTCTACTAAAATAAAAAAAGGCCAACTGATTTTGAGCAGCTTTGAGAATAGTTAAGGAAATCTGGAATTCATAGGGGTTTCTGCTATGGTTCCCCCTATATTACATAAAATGATCATTTCTCCCATTGCAGTAGAAGAAAAGAATGTTATTATTGTAGAAGTTGGAATTTTGAGTTTCAATCATGATCCAACATAAACGGTTGTGGTTTGGGGAAACTTAACTTACTCTAAATTCAACATCCTGAACTGGAATTAATTGCTCATTAGAAGCAGAAAGAGTTCTTTTTTCTATCTAATGTAAGTATAGCATACAGTTTTTGGACATATTATGGAAAAATAATGTGACTCTGAATTCGCTTTTTTCTGGTTTTTGCTATTTAGGTTTGGGTTTCGGCCAGAGATGGCTAACTTTTTGATTACAGCACAAAAAAAGAATTATTTAACTTAGACATTATAAAGGAACTGATGAAATAACATCAAACTTGGGTTTTGATTCAATACTACTGGGTTTGAAAAAAAAGTTATAGTAATTAAAGAGTAGCTTACCAAAAGAAGAAACAATTTTTACAGTGCTTATCCATGAATACTCAAGAATAGATGGAGAGTCCCTTTCTTTGAAATATATAAAAAGCATCTAAATAGCTGCTGTAGTAGTTCACTTTTTCTTCTCTTTCCACTGGGAATCAGGGCAGATTTAAATGGAGCAAGGTCTCAGAACCTTACTTTTCTCACCTGAGATTAAGACACTCACCTCATAGAATTACTATATGGATCAGTTTATACAGCATAGAGTTGGCATACTGCCATCAGTAATTTGGTTGTAGTGAATATGACTGTAGTAAAAATCTTGAGTAAATAATTTCTGTGTACTCTCTTGGTATTCTACTCTCCCTCTTATTTGAAGCCTTAACTGGACCCTGGCATTTCTTTGCTTCAGGGCTTTCACAGAGCTGAAAGCAGAAGCTGCTTGAAGTCAACTTTCTTTTGCTCTTTGATTTTAGCATAAACTCATTAAAGAGATTAGATGTGCCCCCAGGGTCAAGGATGAAAGAAGTGGACTTTGGTGAGGGGTGTTTGGGGTGAGAGGGAAATACATATTGACCTTTGGACCAGTGGAATTTGCCGAAAGTGTCTGACAGCCACAGCAAGCTGTCACCTGAAGAGACAGGGGCATTTCAGTGGTAATGGAAGTCCTCCCACAATGCTGTAGAGTCTCCAAGTATGGAATAACCAGAGATTATGGAGTTGCAATAAGGACTAAGACAGGATGGTTGTCAGGGCAGTAGAACAAACTGCTCCTAAATAACTCAGCATGTGCACTATTTAAAAGGATTTACTGAATGCTTCGAACATACCAGCCACCATTCTAAGTGCTTCATGTGTAATCACGCACGTCAACCCCAGACTTCTATGAGATAGTACATCCTCTCACTTTGAAAAGAGAAGATGGCCCAGATTCACCCAGCCTTAAGTAGTGCAGTCTGTGATCTTTTGCAATATGCTGAAATGCTTTTCACATCTGCTGACTGCTAAATAAATATCTCAAGCTCAGGGTATGTGTATCTGAGAGCCAGGGTGTGAGGCAGGAGTAGCTCAGGATGCCTGTCTTAGGACAGACTTGTGGAAGTGCTGGGGAGGAGTCACGGCCCATGTCAGGTGCAAGAAGTGATCCCAAGGGCCATGGAGGGCAGATTCAGAAGCAAAAGGCTTCCTTGGAAGAACTAAGAAGTAAGGACAAGTTTACTGAGAAATCAGGGTCATTCAACTGATAGGGATAGACACTTTCAACAGAGGAAATACAGACAACCAATAAATATATGAAAAATGTTCAATGTTGCTGGTCATAGAGAAATGCAAATTAAAACATCACAAAGACTTCATCTTACTCCAGAAAGAATGGCTCTCAAAAACTCAAAGGTAACAAATGTTGGCAAGGTTGCAGAGAAAAAGAAAATCCTTTCTACATTATTGGTGGAAAATATAAATTATCAAACCATGCTGGATATTAATATAGAGATTCCTCAAACACTAAAAATAGAAATTTTGCTTGACCCATCTCTTATTCTTCTAGGGATCTTCCTGAAACACTTAAAGACTTCATATCACAGTGATATATATATATATATATATATATATATATATATATATATATATATATATATCAGAATAACTCTTAATGAATAACTCTTGGGAGCAGCTTATATGTCCACCAACAGATGATAGATGAATAAAATTTAGCATAATACACTAGTGGAGTACTATTCTAGCACAAACAAGGATAAATTTGAGTGTATGTACCTTACAACCATAATGTAAAGTGAAATACATTGAAAACACAGCCTTAAACAACTATATAGTTGTTCTCATATGAGAAACCTGACATATAAATAAGTTAAAATAAAGGATTGATAATAGGAATCAGGGAACTAGATCTTGTGCAAATGGGAAGGGAATCTAGAGATGGAAAGAAAGGAGAGGGTGAGGGGTAGGAGGAATAAGAAGAGGAGTTACATGAGGAATGTCATCACTAAGTACTATAAACGCACACAAGAAAATCAGTGCCACTGTCAGAATCAGGATGTCACCTCAGAAACTCACACAATGTGGTCTGTGGAAGCTTGGATTCCACATCAGAAGAGAGAGCTCCTGGAAGCATCATGGGCTGCTGGAGAGGCAAGCAGCCTTCAGGAACGAACCTTTCAGCCCAGGACCAGGAGCAGATTCCATTAACCACTTTTCTCATCCCTTCTCTTGGACTTCTTCTGAGACTTTTTTGGTTAGATTATTTGTCCCCCAAAATATTGCTAAGTAGAACTGCACTGTGAGAACTTTATTGAGGTATGGGGTAGAGAGGTAACACTTAGACTCTGGGGTACTTTTAGAGAACGAGTGAGTTTAAATGGGGTGTGAGAAGGGCAGTGACTGCCAAGGAACCTGGGAGATAGTGAAGGCCAGCAGGATTCCTCAGAAGTCTGTCCAGGAAAGAGGGAAGAAAGGGCATGTCGCGTCTTCCCTAGCTCACATGGCTCCCTATTCCTGCTCTGAGGTAAGTTTTCTGCATAGTACAAGGATTTTGGATTTTAGTGAACTTTTGTAGGCTAGTTTCAGACCCTCACATCAAATAATTTTTTTTCCTATGGGAAAATCCATACCTAGCTCTCAGTTGCCAGCTTCTAACTGGGTTCTGGTACTAAGTTTATTTCTATGTTGGTGATTGCCTGTAGACATGTTGCCTCCTTTCAAAATGATTCATGCTATGTTTAAAAGTTAGAGAATCACTCACATGTACATTCTAGTTCTCCCATATAGCTTATATGTCAGTGTGGTCTTACAGAAGCCATGATGAAATATATAAAAGGGCTAAATCACTATCACCAAAAAAAGTCCCTTAAAAATATTCATTATGATATCTTCTCTCTTCAATTTCTAGTTACTTCCCTAGATCTAGGCAAGCAAGGCCCACCTTTTCATATGGCATTTGATGTTTTACCAATAGCAAATTCAATCAAACTCCAGGCCTTTCTAATTCATAGACAGAGTGGGATTTTTTTTCTTTCTTTGTTTGGCTATGCTCCTTCTTGCATTCCTAGGTCAGCCATTTTAGGAACTCAGAGCAAACACAGATCTGCTGATAGATCAGTAAGGGAGCTGTTCTCAGAGCTCAGAGAGCACCTCCCCTGGGAAGGAGCTATTACTGTGTGAGAGGGACAGCTAGAGTGAAGGGCCATGTGGTAAAGGCTTGGCCCCTAGTGTGGTGCTCGTTGGAGGTGGTAGAATTTTTGAAACATGGGGCCTTGTGGAAGGATCCTATGTCATAAAGAGTGGGCCTTTAACATAGATTGTGGCAGTCTGGCTTCTCCCTCTTCTCTTTTGCTTCCTGGCCATGCTGCAAGCAGATCTGTTCCACTACTCAATTAAAAAAAAATCCTTTATTTATTTATTCATTTATTTATTTGTTTGGTACAAGGTCTTGCTACACAGCTAGGACTCAAAGTGATCTTCCTGTCTCAGCACCCCCCACCCCAGTGTTGGTATTATAGGCATGTACCACCACATCCAGTTTCAGTGGCTGGCATGGTGTGCCCAGGGTTCCAGGGCCTGCACAGAATGTGGTTCTGGGGATTGAATCTGGATCCTTGTGCTTGCCAGGCAGGTGCTTAGATCACTGAGCTATCTCCATAGTCTACTCACTACTCGATTCTTACATGATATGCTGCCTCACGCTGGGACCAGTGGCTCATGGATTGGAACTCCCAAACAAGTCTTTCTCTTTATGAATTCATCACCTCAGATGTTCCGTTACAGTGACAGAAAGCTGCTAAAGGAACCAATCTACATTTTGTCTCTGCATTCTTTACATTCATCCATCTCTGCAAGCTTTTAATGATAAATATATTTGCCACCAAGGAACAATGTGCAAAAATGTAGACAGAGCAATTCTGCCTCAGGATATTGCCTTCAGTCCTCTTGAAGAATTCTATTGTTTCTTGTGGGATCAATTCCTACATTTGTGGTGAATCAAAACATCACTTCTCCATGTAACTAAAAATTCAGAGGTGTGGGAATTTCTCATGGATAGCTCAATAAATTCTTCTGGGTTTCTGGAATAGCTGAAAGATACTGGATCCACAGGTAAAAATAAATTTTCTTTCTCTCTTTAGTTAGCAGAGAATGGTAGCAAATTTGAGATTAATAATAGGTCTTTCTAATTATAAATAGGAAAATACATGAATAGAAAGGTCTTTTCCCATCTTTTCTTAAAAATGTCAACAGATGACAATGTATATATTTGAGTTCAAAGTTTTGGCAAATAGTTTGATTTCATTGGGGTTTCCCTCTGTACCCATCCTTGTGTATGGGGTTTGGGTGGTCTCAGTTGTACTTTCCAGTTGCAGAGATGACTTTGTGACCTTATTCTAACTTGGTTCTCATACTATATTTTCTGTTCGGGAGAACTGATGTAGACATAATCCTGTGACCTAGGCTAAGGCAATTGAGTCACTGAACTGCTCATGAAATGCACATTCTAGGACTTCTCCTGGATTTACTAAGAGTGCGACCCACTTCCCACAAAGTTGTTAGCTGGAGTCTTTCTATGATCCCCAGGAAGGGCAGCTTGAGACACAGCAGAGCTGAGAACAGAGACAAGTCTGGAGGAAGTAGATTCAACTTTGGGTGGAGTTAGCTGTGTTTATGGGCTTCTTTTATATGACCCCATGGAATTTATTTTCTTATTTAGGCCAGTGTGCTTAGGTTTCAGTCCCTTGGAATGCAAGAGCCAATCAATTAATCAGAATTGTTCATCAATTTCCTTAGCTTTTATTAGATTCCTTTTAGGAAAGGCAAAGACAACATAGATGAAGATAACACATGGAAGTATCAATTTAGATGAGAGAAGGGAAGCTTGTACTCATCTCTATGTGCATAGATATAACCTTTGATTATATTTATAGTTTTTGTACTTTCTTGATGACTGCACATCCATCTCAAATTTCTTTCTTAAGATGGTAAGCATGATCTCAGGTTCTGGCTCTCCCTTCAGATGTAGTAGGCACTGGATTTATCTTTAATTGAGAGGCATCTACCTAGTAGATTTCTTCAGGTTGGCTCCTCGACCTTCTCCATAACAGGAGGAACAAACCCTTCAAAGGTTTCCCTTTCCTCCTCTTGCCATCTGTATATTCCAACCACAGTACACCTGAGCCAATCTCCTTTGCCAGAAAAATGTAGTACCATGCTTGCATGACAGTGTAAACTCATAAACATGAGAGTTTAAGATGTTTTCTCTCTCATTTTTTTTCTATGTATGAACAACTACCTTTTCTTCCTGTTCCAATAGGGAGAATAATGACACATGCTATGCAGTTCTTAAAAAAAACACTAAAGGTATTAATATTTTTAGTAAATTTTAGAACTGTATTATTTCTGAAATTACTTACAGGATGTTCATGTTTCTGTTAAATAAACAGATAATTTTTATCTACTAATAAAAAAGGCAGCCAGTTGCCAGAGGATTGTGACAGTCTTAACAAGTTTTACAGAAAATAAAATACCAGCAGATAACAGGCATCATGTTTTCTTTGGCAAATATTAACACTTCGCAGCTCACATATCTTGCTTACTTAATTGGGCCTATAACAACTCACCAGGGCATTTCACTTGCAGCCACTGAGATTCTCTCTACCTGTTCTTTACAGCTTTTCAGAGCCTAGATGGGAAAACAGCCACAGAACAGACTGGCTGAAAAGATTTTTAAGGTCTCAGGTCCATATTTACAAATCTTACAATCTGTGTGCATTTGTTTATTTTAAAACAACTGCAATGCATAAATCATGAGCTTTCTTGGAAAAGAAAAACAAACAAGCAAAAACTAAGACCACATTGCAGGAAAAAGAATAAAATGTGCTGGCTCAAGTACATTCCAATTTTTCTCTATCGCCTTCCCAGTACCCTGCCTCCAAATGACTGCAGACCCTGCCCCTACCAACTCCCCTGCTCTCTCTGGGCACCTTGCTGCTCTCTAGACAATGGCATTTGTCTACACTATGTTGACCTAAATATCTGTCTTCTTAGCTAGATTCTGAGTTTTTCCAAGCCAGAGATAGTATACTCTTGTTACCAGCAAAAGTCTACATTAAGGTTGAGCAAACACACAGTTTATAGTTGAGTAAGAGATACAGAGAAAAGAGGCAAAATGAAGAAAAGAAATGGTGAGAGAAGTCTTAGGCTCAGATCACTGAATATGTGTGATACTAGGAGAGGAGTGGACACAGGGCAGTCAGGGAAGGTGTGGAAAGCACAGAGACGGCCAAAGAAAGAGTATTTTTCCCACTGAAAAGGCTGCCTCTAACAAATATGCCTAGATCCTAATTGTCTAGCAGCCAATTGGTCAATTTAGCTTTGAGAAATTTTGGGAGCCTACTTTCATACTTTCTGTCTAGTTTTAAGTTAGGAAGAAGATATTTGGTCATCTGTATCTGTGGATGCTACATAGGTTAGATTCAACCAACTACTGACTAAAAATATTTGTAAAAAATGTGCCTTTATTAACCTATACAGCTTTTTTCCTGTCATTATGCTCTAACTAGTATAGTACAATTTCCATAGCTCTGACATTGATTAGGTATATAAATAATCTAGAGAGCATTTAAAGTATATGGGAAAATAGGGGTGGGTTCCATGCAAATACTTCACTATTTTATTTAAGGGACTTGAGTACTTCAGAGTCCCCGAACCAACTCCTCTATCACTCAGTAACAAGGGAGAACTGTAATGGTGATGTCATTTTTTATCCTAGTGTCTCTTTGAGCTCCTCAAGAACTCAAAGGTTTCCAGAACAGTACTACACTGGGGAACATCCACCAGACCTCTGGGCCTGAGTTAGGAGACATGGGGAATTCTAAGTCCGTGTATGTGTTCCTATTGCTGCTACTGCTGCAGACAGTTTTATTAGCAAACTTGCACTGCATTAATGTCTACTAAGACATAGGAATCAATGCCTCATTTTTAAAATTTGAGTCAGAAACATTGTTGAACACCTGGAGAAGCCTGGAGGGAGTCTACCATCCCCTTCATGGCCAGTTGGTTTGACTTTAACAAGTACCCGTGTGATGCTGAGGACCAACCTCATCTAGAAACTGCAGTGTTATAAGAGCTGCCTTGCCATGGTGACCGGCAGGAATGAAATATTTACTTTCTAAACTTACTTTCCTAGATACCTCCAAAAGCAGTAAATTATTAGGCCTTTGATAGACAAAAGGATAACAGTGTTTTCCTTGGTATGGGGAGAGGTGAGGGAAGGACGATGAGATCCTAATTCCTGGGTTGGCATATTTCAGGTGATCACAAAGAAAACTCATCTCTTCATTTCCCCAACATCCCTTTGGAAGGCTTCAGACCCCACTTGTCTGGGAAATATAACATGGGTCATGTTTGGCAAAGCACAACACACGAGATCATAACAGCAAAGAAAACAGAGGCACTTCTTCACTGGCTGGATTGTTTGCTTACACATTTGCCCAACATAAAATAGGATCATTAAAGAAGGAAGCATGCAAGGGAAGTTTATCCAGCTCAGGTTTGGTGAGGGTCAGAGGAAACATTCAGTGTCTGGAGGTCAAGTATCTTCATCATTGCAGTTTGAATTAAAGAGATAATATAATAAGGTGAAAGCAACCAGGACTACCTGATCTAAAAGACTTTGCTTATTTTGCTTATAGGGATCCATAGTGCTTTTCAATGGACTACTTTTACTGGATATGGTGCTCTGTTCTGGATTTGGTGGAAATAAGTTTCCTGCATTGTATTGCTTATTTGTTTTGCTGAGACAGCAAAGCCTCACCTAACGAGTTCTCACATCTCTTGTCAAACGCAGTAAATTGATCTCAGTCAAGTTTAAAACAGAATAAATTGTTATCTAATCTGCTATTTTGTGGAAATCTTTATCTTGGCTACTGAGAATCTAAGAGACAAGTTGTCCTAGTGCTTTAAATATCATTCTGTTTAATGCTGATACCTGTGATAAAGCCAATAAATAGCTGCTTGTTCTGGTTTATAGTCTACCAGAACTATCTCAAAGGAGCCTGTTGCCTCTTGGTTTGGAGTCACCGATCCTCACTGTACACATCTGGTTACTGCTTTCAACATCTGTCTTCACAGCAAGAATCTCATGTGCTGCAGCTGCTCTGCCCAAAGGTGCTATGCCTTGAAACTGACTTGTGAACTGTATGTTCTGTGTGACCTGCCACTGTACAGATGTGAAAACTACCATGGATCCACTTAGCTGCATACTACTTACTCTACCCTGATCTTGTAAGTGTAAATGCGCATGTGAAATCTGGGAGGAAACACTTCCCTTTGACAGAGGGGCCTCCCACAGGGGCTGCTATCTTCAGTGAGCACCAGGATGACAGAGTTCCTTACTTGGTTTCTAGTATAGCTCTAGGAACTGATGTAGAAGGCAGTAATCATCAAAGAGGTACATGAGAATGAATCCAGCTAGGATACTGCTATGATCATGTTCAACTTGACCCCAGTAATGTTAGTATAGAGAGCTAGTAATTGCTGAGTGCCAACTCTGTGTCAAGCACAGTTCTGAGTAGCTGACAGGTACACGTTGTCTCACACTCGTGCACCTCCTCAGGACATTCTTGTGGAGCCTCACAAGCAAAGTTCATTTTGTAAGCACAGCCCTACCTTCTTAGAAAAAATGAAAAGAAAATGAATCATTCTAGCCTTAAAAAACTGAGGGAGTATATCTCCAGTGATTACAATAATTTTTTCTGTCCCTTATGTGTTGAAAATTTGGTCAAATCTCCCTTTATCTTAAAGCCAAGCAATGTTAATGTACTGATAAGGTCCATGGTATGTGATTTGCTCAGATTTAATATTCAAACAATTGTCTTAAGTAACCCTTTAGAAGCTTGCTTCTAATAACCATAGTCCAAAGGACACAAGACCTACATTGTGGCCTATTATTGCTGGCTGAGGTGTGTGAGGCAAAAGGAGGGTGAAGATTTAGGCTCACTAAACACTGGCAAAGAATCTTTTTCAAATAGACAGAGATCTGTTCCCATCTAAACCACACAGCACACCTCCACATGGAAGCATGAGAGCAGCTAGAAGGAACAGGTACCTGGATTTTTGTAAGCAGTGTCTGCAGGGGAAGACAGCTGTCATTTGCACAACATCCAGATGGATAAGCTCCAAGGAACCTCAGTAAACTTGAGATGCACAGAACACAGCTGACCATGTTCTTCTGTTCTAAATTATTTCAGTAAGTGGGAATGGTTCAAATCAGGCAGAGACTTACCCAGTGAAGCTCATAATCGGCAGGTCTTGGTCTTCCTTCATCATCTTCATACAGAGGGAAGCCCTCCCTGCGAGCTTGATAGTACTCCTTTCGCAGCTTCTGGATGCGGTCAGAGTTTCCTGGATGGCCACTACAGGACACAGCACACACAGTCATACAGTGTACATCAGTTTTGAAGCAATTTTATGATCTTCTTATCAAAGATGCTACCATCCAAATTTGAAAGATTTAATGATATCATTCAAATATGCTAGGAAAATGGTGAAATTAGTAATTAAGATGCTTAAAAATAGTGCATACATGTATATCTTTGCTACAAAGTCCAAAATATATGACTTGAGATTAATAACTATCTTTGGAATGAGGTTTAGCTGAAGTCTTGGTCTTTTAGAGCAATTAAAATATCATTTTCTTTTTAAAATCATATACATAGTTTGACTGAGTTTTAATGTGAGGGTCTCATTCCTACAAATAAGTGTTGCCTATTAGGGACAAAGTTCCAGTGGTTTGGATGAAGGCTGGATGCGATATCAGCTGGCATATGGTAATGTCCTTTCAATGAGACTCATGAATTTTGGGAGTGAGATGATGGCAGTGGGACATGTCAGCATAGGCACAGCCAAGCTGAGGTGAAGAGAAAAACCATGCCAAGGAAAGCATGAGCCAGGACAGAGGAGGAAGGGTGGCATCTGAGGGTGCCCTCTTGCTGCCCATCCTAGCGTCCCTCTGGTACCGCAGCCACTGCCTCTTGTGGCGTGGCTCAGCCAGTGGTTTACTGTAGCTTGGAGTTAGCTGTCATAATCATTTCAACAGAGCTACTATCATGCCGTGTGATTCAGGTCTGGGAAGTAAGCAGAGAATGATAGGTGGATCTGAGTCATCATTTGGCTCCTTTAATTGGTTTGAGGCACAGTTGAGCACCCCATTGTGTCAGACCTTATGTTGAGACCTTGGTCTGTAAAAATAGACATTTCATAGCTTTTATCTGCAAGAATCGCAGTCCAGGAGGTGGGGAGCAAAAGCTATACAGAAGGCTATAATCTATTTTTGACAGTACCACAACAGAGTTCTGCATGACGTCACAGGTACACAGGGGACAAGGCCATGGGACACAGTCACAGAGGTGCCATAGAGGAGATGGCATTGCAGCTGAGCCTTCAAGTGTGCATAGGTGTTCAACAGCTGGAGGACAGGAGGTTGCAGGAAGACAGAAAGGCAAGGCAAATCACAGCCCCGAGAAAGCGCTGGCTACCTGGGCAAATGGTGGTGCTCCAAGTCTCCACTGCTCCCTCACAAACAATGGATGATACTCATTCCCTTCCTTTGCAGAGGAAGTTAGAATAAAAGTGGGTGTTCATGACTTTAATTTAGGACATTTAGACTATACACTAATAAATGATCAGTGTACATCACTGGCAGTTTTGGGTATTTCATCGCTATAGACACTGGTAAGTGAGAATCGCTGCTCTAGTGGATAAGCAATGTTGAGGAAGGGGAGTGACCTGGGACAGGCAGGCAGTGGCTTACAGGCCCAAACAGCCCCTAAATATTATGATTGGCTTCTCAATTTAAAAGAGATGTCCAATAAAGATAAGACATCAGAAAAGCAGTAGAAAGTGAGCATCTATTTTGTTAAAATACTTAGATTATGCCTGTATGGTATCTTTAATATGAGAAACCTAAAGTATAGAGTAAAATAGAGGAGAGATGGTAGGAAATGAACAGGCAACTTTCTCTAGAGAGGAGAAGGGGCCACAGTGGGGGCAGTGAAGATGGGGAATGACCAAGACACATTATATATGTGCACCAAGCTCCTAGCAGTGACACATTCTTAATGCATACTAATATAAATTATGCATGTAAATTATAACAAGGAAAAGGCTTGAATAAGCACCTTCTGAAGAAAAGCACTCTTGCTGGGTGAGACTGTCAGTCAGGGAAGGTGAACGGGCATCCTAGCCCTGGAGTCTCAGAACTGCTGTGGGCTCTCCGGGTGCTCCCCCGACCTGCACTTGCCATTGTTAAAAAATACTAACTCTTCAGGGCTGTGTAGCTTTTTATCTTCAGTGTGTATTTGAAAACTTTCTAGATAGTTCTAGGTCTTTTCTTACTCCCCTTTTTTAAATAAAAGGGCTTTTTTTTGGTTTGAACATTTGATGAAGATAACGCCAAGAAGATGACCCCTCAGAAGCAAAGCCTGTGGGAAGGCAGCCTGACCCGCCCAGACCCTTTTGTGCTCCTGAGGCATCTGCAAGGACAGAGGTGGCTGGATCCCAGACACAGGCTGCTGCCTTTATGGGAATGTAGGCACCAGCTCGAACCCGCCAGATGAGATCAATCAACGTGGAGCGAACACCGCATACATAATCTATTAGTTTACCTCAAGAAACTGAAGCAATGAATTCAAGTAGAATGAAGTCATCACTCATAAAGGGGAAAAAAGAAACAAAGAATGGAAAAAGAAATGGATAAGGTGCTGTTTCTTTAAAGACCAATACTACAATTTTCCTTTATTTGTGGTGGGAAAAATCATATTCAGACTATAAACTATTCTCCCATATGCCTATAAATATATAAATTTAAAAGTATAGGTTTGATCAGATTGACATTCTCAAACAAGGGAACGGGGCAAGAATACAAAATCAGTTATTTTGGGTTCAAAAATTCCCTGATATCTTACAGAAACCTGATTATTAACCCAGAGAAGAAATTTGGCCCCAGTGGAAAAACAAACAACAACAAAACAGTCGCAGGTTATCTCAGTATAGAGCATACTGTGCTTTTTCCCCATGTGAATATTTTAAAGGCAATATGGTGTGCTGCGAGAACTTTCTTATGGTAGCTTGGGACTTTTTTTTTAAACCCTACTTCTACCTCTAGTAACCATGTATTTTTTCCAAGCAGGTGTTTAATATAGTAAAATTAGGAATAGTAAGTTTTGATTTCAGTTTTTAGCTTTTCTCACTGAATAATATGCGTATGTTTACCACCACATTAATAAAAATGACATGTAACATTATTGTAATCAAAGAAACTAAATAATTCCATTTTGTGCTGAGGATGTAGAAATTTAGCAATTTGATGGGGATATACAAGTACTCTGTACTAATAAATCACCATCGTAATAAATCACAATAATGATACTTTATAGACAACTTATATAGAAAGTACAATGTTAAGAACATTTATTCCATTTTTTGCCCAGAGAAGACACTGCTAATCAATTCCAGCATTATTTTCCAATGATCCCAGACATAGACTAAGAATCTATCTCAAGCTGGAACTTCAGCAAACCACTACTAATCTACAGTAGCAGGCACTTAGGTTGAATTTATTTATAGTTCTGTGTAGTAGATGCTATTTATCTTAAACCACTGTTGCTCCACACCCACACCTGTAATTCCAGAACTCTCAGGCAGGAGGATCATAAGTTCAAGCCCAGCCCATGCAACTCAAGTACTAAAAGAACCTTATTTCAAAAGTAAAAAATAAAAATGAAGTTGGGCTGGGGTTGTAGCTCAGTGTGAAGGCCTTGGGTTAAATCTGCAATAATTCTCTCTCTCTCTCTCTCTCTCTCTCTCTCTCTCTCTCTCTCTCTCTCTCACACACACACACACACACACACACACACACACACACAGGAATACTGTACGAGGCACATTGCTTGCAGGTGAGTCACAAGACTAGCCCTACTTTAGACTCCACTTTGCACTATTGCTTACTATCTTTCAATATCTTTCTCCATCTTATTTTGGACTTTGGGTCCTCTGCAGCAAAGGAACTAGATGGAAACTGAGGACTGCCTGCAGGACTTTCTGAGGACTCTGGTCTCCCTCATGTATATATTTTCTTGGCTTTACAGAATTCTGCAGTATGGATTCTAGGGAACCTTTTGTCCTATAGCTTCAGAAGTGACATCAAATTATGATGTGACTCAAATACTCTTGGAATCACATAAAAGCTATCAAAGAATCAATGACTATGTTCTCATGTATTAGTTGGGAAATCAAGCTTTTGGCATTATTTGCTCACTGGTCACAAGCAAAGCCTGGTTACTCTGACAAAATGCTCCCATCATGGCAGCATCCTATGAGGATGACGGATGATAGCCTTATATTTTAAATATGTTGAGATTTTACGTTATTTCAAGCAGCATAACAAAATATTTATATGGGAGGTATTTCCTGTCAATTGCACAACCTATTCATTAAAAGGCAATATGTAGCTCAACAGGCCTTTCTCATAGGAAAGGCAGAGCTGGAAGGAACTAAAACTACAACAATTCAGAAACCATGTTGTTTTTGTCACAGTCACCTACAAGTGTCAATGACTAGCCACCATTCGTGATCAGCTCCACTCTTTTTTTATTTTTTATTTTATTGAAGTACAAATATCAATCAGACAGTTTTAAGACACCTTAACAAGACAGATTCGATAAATTAATACATTGCGAACTGTTTTCATACTGTTTTGGTATCGTACAAGGTGCATACATGATATTATACTTACAGACATTATTATAGCAGATGTCTCTTATCAGTAAATTAAGAGTGTAGCTGTTTACTTCTCTTATTTTTTATACCTGAATTATATCAAAAATTCAATAATTATTTTCCTAGTGGATGACTGTAGTACTAGAAGCCGACATAATATCCTGTCCAACCACCATTAGTGCAAATCTTGCCTCTCATAGGATTATGTAGAAGCACAGCATTATCTATCCCAACTGTACTGTCTATACACACATATCATGATTTTTTCTGAAAAATATGGAACCCTTCACGAATTTGCGTGTCATCCTCGCGCAGGGGCCATGCTAATCTTCTCTGTATCGTTCCAATTTTAGTATATGTGCTGCTGAAGCGAGCACCAGCTCCACTCTTAAGGTCTCCTCTGCTTCTTTGGAACCCCACCTTAACTTTATTTTTCACAGTTCAAAATTTCCTAATTACAGCACTTCTTAAAGTGAGCGTTCATTTGTGCATGTCCCTTAGACTCCTTCTACTGCTGCTGTAGGCTGGAGAAATAAATAGCAATTAATGAGCTTCTATAGTACTTGTACTCTACATACACCATCTCATTTAATCTTCAAATCTGTGATGATGATGTTGTTGTTGACCTTTCTTAGACAAGTACACTGAGGCTCACAGAATTAAGTAACGGCTGGTAAATGGTGGTCCTGGATTTGTGTGCTTACAAAGCTGGACTTGTTTCTCTACACCATGTTGCCTTGCAAGAAGGCATTAAAATGCAGCAGACATTTTGTAGCAGCAGTTCACTGGCATTTCAGGGCAGGAGGGAGTTAGCAGAACACATTTAAAACTATACCTTGTGATATTCTTTTATTTGCACACATCTTTGCAATGAAAAATAGAAACAGAAGTAGCTAAAGTAATTGAAATACAAGCAGCGAGGTCTGTATTCATTAAAGAATGATGATGGAGCATCAGCAGACACATTTCTGGACAATTCATATTGCATTTCTAATAGGCTTTGGAAGAAACTGATAAAAAGCTGAACAGAGTGCAAAGGAGAACCAACATATGACAAGAGTCTCACATCAAAGATGAGCAGATGCTGGATCAGGACTGGGGCTGAGAGGCAGCCAGGACTGCTGCTAGGGAAGTTCATGGCATGTGAGAGGAAGTCAGTCATGGGCACCAGCCCTGGGCCATTGTAAATTAGTGAATTAGCTGGGATTACTGTGTATGCATGTGTAAGTAGTGATGCTTGTCAATGCACACACACAAATGACAATGAAACAGAATACAGTGAATTCCAAGTAGCTTTCCTCAAGATACATCGCTCTTCACTCTTAAAGATGTTTGCCTCTCATGAACACAATCATTTTAAGTACCAGCTTGTGTTCAGATCTGATGGCGTGCCTAAGAGATGGCCTATGTACAATAGAACCTTAGGGGAAAAATTCCCATCTACATTCCCATCTAGATTATAATCTATATGAAGTCATTGAATTAAATTCTTTATATAAGACATATACCTGCCAATAGCAATCCCAAGTGTGTGGAGGTTATTTTTTTACTGTTTACAGATTTTAAATTTTTATCACTTTGAATTATATATTATTCTGATGCTTTCTTTAAATAGTTTCTCTCTTTCTTCTCTCTAATCTCCCAAGGGAAGGGCTGTTCACCCCCCCCCTCCTTTTGGCATGGAAGGAGCTAAAAGTCGTCATAGCTCTACAATTAAAATTTAGCAACGTCCTAGCTGAATTTTATCACAAAAGATTTTTTTCTCAAAATAGAAACAGGGTTCTCAACACATGTGGGATTCAGTGACATTTACACTCTTAATGGCATGAGTAAAATCTATTTTACCCTCTTCCAATTTTCTGGAAAACAATATTGAATGAAGGCAGATAATCATGGGTATAATTATTACCATTTTCTGTGGGTGATAAAAATTTCTGCCAAATACACATTTTGAAGGATTCTTATAATGCACTCAGGAGTGTCAATTCAAAAGGATTTAAAATGCAGGCGCACTAGCACTGACACTACTTACAGACTTCACACCATAGAGACAATGCATTTAAATAGTGTGGCCAGGCACACCATCATGTACACTGAAGAGACATGGTAAAGCTTGCATTAAGGGGACTTACTTCTACAGACTTCTCTTAATGACAGGTTAGTGCCAAGCAGCTCTGAAAACTGTCTCGTACAGATAGTGAAAATTGTGATTATTTTCTACCTTACATATTTTCTAGTTTTCAAAGAATACTTAAGCTTTCCAAAGGTGCATTTATAAATACGACTTTTTTTTTTTTGTTGGTGAGGCCAGTGAAACTTTGGGACCTGAGTCCCACACATATTTCGGAATCTTCTTTCTAATTTCTTCCCAAGTTCACACTAATTATTTATGAGGGTGCTCTGGATTTTTAATTATTTTTACAAAAATAGTTCCCTGAATAAGAACATGACTTTGCCCATATGAATATTTAATTTCTACCTTATTTGATTGCTTACTATGAATGCCATTAAGTCTCTACATTCAGAATGAATGTAATTCCAACATTCTGGGAAGCTGAGGAAGGAGGATCACCAGTCTGAGCCTGGTTTGGTAACTAAGCCAGACCATTTCAAAATTTAAAAGAAAATTTAAAAGTGGTAGAAGGCTGAGGAAATGGTTCTTTAGAAGGCCCTGGCTTCACTCCCCAATACTGAGAAAGAAAGATCAATGTTATTAAGAGGCAGAAAGGTTTCACACCTAGAATTTCCTTTGATTTCTAGGCTGCCTTTTGTCAATTATTTTTGACCTCTGATATCTAATAGGTAAGAGTACTTAGGTATCTTAAGAGAATGCTCAATGTTCTGTAACAAACTGGTGGGAGACACTGAGAAAAAGCTACACTGTATGCTCATACATAATTTTGAAAAGTATGTATTTGTGTGAGGGTTCAACAAACATACGCCTTGTGTCAGGCTCCTGTGGGGAAGTTGACATTGCAAGTTAGGGGTCATAAGGAGGTACAAACCCACAAGGCACAGTGAGACAGCAGCAGCTCAGGCTGGAATCCTGCCCAGCGCCCTTCCCCCAGCCACAGGATGCTTGCTGTCTGTGGCATTCTGACCTAATGCAACAAGCTGACAATGTGATTTGGCTTACCTCGGATCCTGACTTTGCCATAGCAACCTGAGTCTGACCTTTTGTTTCTCTCAGCCAATTTCCTGTTTTAGCATCTGCTTCCTTTGAGACCCTTGTGTTGGTATTTCCATTCCTAGCTTGGTGAATTGACCCTCTGCTCCTAGAGCTTGAAGATTTGTCTTGGAAATCTTAACCCTGGACTGGACCTTGATGCTGGTGAATCAAGCCATAGTGGTGGAGCATAAAGAAATAAAAGCTCCCCTTCCCTGGGCACCTTTGATTGCATAATGCTAAGCTGTTTCCCTCACACCAGGAGCCACAGCTACCATTTACGTTGCAAGTAATCTCATTGATCCATGAAGGGCAACTTTCTCCCATTGGATTGATTGCTGTGACTGAGGATCATCACTAGATCAATGTCATCTCTTCTGATAAAAGGCACTGCTCTCCCTTTGGTCTTTATCACTTGAGGTGATGGGAGGCTGCTCTCTAATCAGAGCATTCTGCGTATCACCTGCACTCCTGGCAAAGGCAGACACTCAGTAGAAATGACGCTGCAAGTGTTACTCACAATTCAACCACCCACGTCATTTTTCACAGCTTCAATTTACTTTCATAAGCCTGTAGCAAATAATTACATTATTCTGATACTGTGCAATGACCTTTTGGTTGTGTTCAAATTTCAGAAGACAGTGTTGCCATTAGTCATAAAATACCCTTTTGAGTTATGGATATTTTGAATAATGTTCAGATATACTTCCCCTACCATACACAGTATAATATTTTTGAACTGCAAGTACTTTGCAAAAACACCAGATACTTCAAAGATATAAATATGTAATGTATATTGTCTCAAGGCATATTGCCAGTTTTATGAATAATATAAAGTATGTGGGGGTCACAAAAGGAATTTAGCAAGTGATTCATATGGTAATTTTTATTTCTTAAAAAAGAAATATTTAAAAATATAGTAGAAAAGTTCACATTGAATAGCAGCAAAATTGTCCCTTCATTTCTTCTTCATAGCTTTTCCAAGTACACATGCATAGATGCAAAGAAAAAATAGATTTGGAGCAATGTGGAGCTGTGATTCTCTGTGTCTCCTCTTAGAGATGATAAATGAACTTTGTCCCATGCTGCAGTGGTTGTAAACACAGCTACTCCTATATGGCTGAAGTACAGGAAGTAGAGTAACATTGCATTGGCACTGCACATCACTGATACATTTATTTGAGCTTAGACAAAATTAGGGGCTTGGGTAATTAAATAGTGATAGTGGTTCCATCAGCCATTCCATTCAGTGAACATATTTATGTGCCTTGGATAGGGGCTGACTTGGTTTTCATTGGTTGGGGCAGTTCCACATAGCATCTCTTATGATCTAAGTCCTATGTTGCTCTGAACGTGAGCACTGTGTCAGCCTGAGGTGTCAGAAGCTTGGCTGGATCAGCTTGGTCATGCCATGCCCTGGGACATGGTGGCTGAGTGATTCAATGCTTAAAGACTATAGAAAGGGGTTGAGGAGGAATTCTGCCCCACTTCCTTGGAGGAGTTCTGATTTTTGCAGTGCCACTTCTTTGGAGGAGCTTGATCAATGCAGCCGCACCACTTCAGGGGAGCGTGGATCTTCACAGCAGCCACTGTCACTTCCTCGAGGAGCTCCAGTTTTCACAGTCAGCATGGAAGGAAGAGAGAGAGGCTTGATAGATGCCATGGCTGCTCCTCCTCCTTTGTTCTTCATTGTTTTTTGCCACCATGAACTGCTGGCCTTGGAGCCAGCAGAGTATGGACTGAAATCTCCATTATGAGCTAAATAAATAAACCTTTCCTTTCTTAAATTTGGGTGTTGGTATTTTGTCCCAGCAAAGAGTGAAAAGTAACCGAGACACAGCCCAATGTTTCAAGACATACCTGACTATCCAGTGGTTTCCCACCAGAGTCAGCAGCCCGAGAGGTGCTGTCTAACACAGTGCTAACAGAAACAACATGAGTTGGGGGTAGTTAGTGAGAGGCTACAGGCAGAGCCTAGTGTTTCTTCAGGTGAATTTTGGCTGTCTACAGTTTTTCTTTCCATTATGACCCTAAACACTAATCTTGAGACATCCCTTCATTTAGAACTTTAGAAGGGTTTTATTTTTATTTTTTTAAAAAAGGATTTTATAGTCCAAAATAAAAATGAGCAAAATATTGGTAAATGGAAGAAACCTACAAAAGTTGCATTATTTCAACTGATTTTCATATTTTCCAACTGAAAAAGATAGCTTAAGGAGAAGTGAACATTTACTATTTGTATGGTATTTGAACAAATTAATGATACGTCCACACATCTGCATGTACTCCTTCTCAAAGAAATTCTCACCAACAACACCAGGATCTGCAGAGACAAAGTTATTATCTTCTAGGCTTAGGGCAAACACAACTTGAGTTTTAAGAATACATATCTGACATTTAGATGTGGATTAAACTTTCAGGGTCAGTTCATGGGAAAAATAAGCCTTTGTGGGTTACAAGCCATGAAAACAGGAATTTTTTAGGCCTCCGTGAAACTCTCTTTTCCTCAGAGGAAACAATACAGAAGCTCTGCCTTCTCCCTAGGGACGATGGATGCCACCAAACACTGACTGCCCGCAGTTGGGTGCTGAGACCTCCCCTTCTGAATAACCAGGAAGCATATCTTAACTGGCCACAGGATCTTAACAGAAAATAAGAGTCTAAATTATTTAGTTATGGATGGTGGGTTTTTTATTTAGAGTATTGTATTGGGAGTGTGTAAATTTTAACAATCAGTAGATTAAATCAGTAGTTTCTGGTACAGTAAGGTCTTTTCTACTCTTTTGTGTTTCAGTAGAGGAGATTAGAAAAATAATAGATATGACAAAGAAAAAGTGTTTGTTTTGTTTTTAAGAATAAGGTTTTTAATGGAAAGAGCTAAATATTATGATTAGGAACTTGATTCTAGCTGTCAGGAGACACTGTTCTAAATATATATACAGTAGTACCTTGGTTCAAGAACTATTTTGGTGGTGAACAATTTGGTTGGCAAACAAAAGCATTTAGCAAAATTTTGCTTTTGTATGCAAACTCTGCATTCATTGGGTGATGAACATGCCTGCGGCCATCTTTTCCACACAAAGGTGAAGATGGCCATTTTTTCCAGAATTATGGAACAAATTAAGTTCATGAAGTAAGGCTATACCATCAGATTTACTAAAGAAGCTGTAACAAACTGCAAAAGATCTGACTGTGGAACAGATCTAGGTGATTACAAATGACATTAAATCATACTATCTAATAATCACAATATTTATTTATTTATTTATTTGATACAGGGTCATGATATGCAGTTCAGACTCATAGTGATCCTCCTGTCTCAGCCTCCCCACTGCTGGGATTACAGATGTGTGACACCATGCCCAGTCATAGTGGCCAGCTCAGTGTGCCGGGGGTGGGGTCAGTGTAGCATGTGGTACCGGGGATGGAACTCACATCCTGGCACTTGCCAGCCAGGAGCTTAGACCGTTGAGCTACTTCCTCAGTCCTAAAAACATAATTCTATCTGTAATATATTGGTATGATTAGTATGAAAGCAATTAGGCCCAATAGGGACAAGAATTAATTAATAATGTGTTTCAATATTATTTATACTTATGACTTTTATACTCATATTCATGAATGCTAAGCTTTTCAGAAGTTTTGAATAGGATTATTATCCAAAGAGCTGCATAAAAAGTAAACAATTCCTTAACTCCTGAAGGGCATTAAATCCAACAATATCCTATAGTTCTCACTGCCAGGATGGAAAGCTGGTACCTTCTGCTGACCTCCTGACCTCCAGGATTTATGGGACAGAGGGCAACTTCTGTTATCATTGACTCAAAGTTGTTTCAGTTATTGTTAAAAAATCCTTAGATTTTAAAGGTCCTTATTAGTGAAATACCAACTTTCTTTTCATCACGGAAAGAAAATAATGTGTATCAAAGTTAGACTACCAGCTGCTTTTATAGGAGCCCTTCACTAACTCTCTGGGTGTTTTTTGATGTGCACACATAGAGACCACTGATTATCAAATATTGGTGTATCCTAGTTCCTAGGTATACAAAGATGATTAAGATCCAGACCTGACCCGCTCTGTTGGGGGGAAGTGATGATATAAATAATGACAGTACAGTGTGGCAATTAGCCTGAGGAAGTACCCCTGAGTAGAGGGGACGGTGATTAATTCTATGTGGGGTGGTTGGGAGAAGGCATGCAGATGGAAGAAACAGTACACCAAAGGGTAGCCCTGGAACAAGGACCATTGTCAGCTGGCAGAAGTGTAAGGAAATGACGTCAGCAGGGCTTCATACCTGGTCTGTATACCCATCTCTCCAAAGGGGCTGATGTGGGTGTCAAATAGAACAGTGTCATCAGGGTGAGATCCAGATACATCTAGAGGAAATAACCCATGGATTGTGCTAGGCGACCTCTGGGGGGTTTTGCTGTGCTTAGAGTCAGCAATCTGTTGTGCTTGCATAGTTCAAACTGATGTTGGCCAAGTCACAAGCAAAGGTCACTTTTCTTTCTGTTTCTCTACTTGCTGGAAGCTGGGCCTGAGAGCACCATGCAGACTGAGTCAATGGAGCACTGAGACTTGCAACGTGAAAAGCGAGAATTTTCTATAACAAGAGCTATTGTTTAACTCATAACATTAACTGGTGGTGATGCGTGACACATCACTAATGTAGTGATGAATTTCCCATTAGGAATAGGGCACTGGCTGCCAAATCAGAGGGCAAAAAGTTAAAGCAAAGCAAAACAAAACAAAATAAATGAAGCCAACTATTATAGACTGACAAAGACTTTTATTTTCACTGGCGCTTTAAGGGAAAGTAGCCACAGAATCTTAATTAATAAATAGCCACTGCCCCATGCAGGCGAGGTAATAGTGGCGGCTGAGTATCTGCAATGGAGCAATTTGTAGCTGTCTTCTTGATATGAAAAGTGAATGAGTTGTCGAATATCAACGAAGAGGGAAAATTAGGCACTATGCTGCTGACAATGGAAGTCTATAAATAACTCCCCGTAAAAATGAATAAAACCCATCCTCTTTCCAGCTTTCAGTAGCCTCTCCACAGTGTGACAGTTGCTAGTTTTTTCAGTAAACATGATGTAAATTATGCCTTTTATCCATCAAAGTGAAGTCATGTGTGGGGAATAATTGAGGTTTTTTTTTTTTTTTTTTTTGGTACTTCACATAACAATGCGTTTCCTTCTTATTTATATCATACAGAGGCAAAACCACTGTCTAATCTGTAATCTACACGTTACACCAACACTATTCTTATTTTTCCCTAGTCCCAGCTTTATTAGCCAAAGCATTTATATCAGCTCTCAATTATCTGCAGAAATAAGAAGCTTGGACGTACATGAAAAATAAACACAACAGACGATTTAGAAAAATCTCACTTAAACTAAAAATGTCAGTTTCTTTCCAAATAAGTGTTTTCCCAGGACTGTAAATAATACCCCAATTAATTGACCTAAATATCACATTTTTCTCCTTGCCCAGTGTCTTGCTTGGTAAAGGTCTAATGAGGAAAAAAAAGGCCAAAAGCAGGCAAGCCTGGAGACGGGAGGCTCTGCAAAGACTCAGATGAGGAAAACAGAATTTGGATGTTTGAAAGTTAACGACCCAGGAAACAGTTCCCTGGAGGGGATGCTGTTACCAGAGACATGCAACTTTTCGGATTAAAAGTACAAAGCACTAATTTTCTAAGCAGATAAACTAAAGGCAAAAAGTTACCCACCGCTCGGCTCCACAACTAATGGGCATACATTATCTTACTAAAAGGAGGTTTGTGGGGACAGTCTTTGCTGAATTCTCCTATTCACCATCAGTTTTTTAGTATTACTTGTCTCTCTAACTACTGTTTTCCTCTATACTGGTGACTATTAAGTGTAAGTCACTCATATGTCATTAATTCATTACTTGTTAAAGACACTTATTCTTTAGTGAAGGTGAAGCACATGTTGAATGGCTTGTTTTTGGATGAGAAGGAAGTACAGGAATCGGTTTTACTAGAGATAGCTCCTATCCAACAATGAAATCATCTCTTATCCTACTGTAAATAAGTCCACTGCCACCTAGCTAGCAGCTTTCATTTTGTCTCCAAATTCTACATAAAATATAAGCCATAAGGTTTAAATTGAATCGCTGTTATTTCTGCATGTATTACTTGACTTATTTTAAAAACCGAATACTGATATATGGAAGAGAGCCCCTACATTTATAACCTGCCAAAAGAAAAAAATCATTGCTTCTTATTCAAAGAAGGTTTTTAATACTGTGTCCAAAATATCTTGAGGATCGGAGGGAGAAAAAAGGAGAGGGGGAGGGAGGAAGTAAAGAAAAAGAGCTAATGGTCAAAATGCATCCTTATAATAAAATGAGCTTCTTAATGGATGCTCACTACAGGGATAACATTAATTCAGTATTAGGACTTTCACTGAAAAAATATGAACGTAATTTATCTTTTTAACTGTCAGCTGCATTTCTAAAGCTCTAAAGTCTGTAGCTTCCAGGGGCCTTTTGTCTTTCTGCCATGGCAAGAATATCTTGGACAGCTGTAAGAGCTTTCTAAGCTATCTTTCTCAAAATCCATTAGCTAATTCAAGGAACCTAATTAGAGCTGCCATTTTGATGGAGCATACTGAATGCTTAGCACAAACTAGTAACACCATCAATGTTTATTAGAAATCACAAAACCTAAAGTGCTCCATTCCCTATGAATATTAATGGGAATCCAGCAAACAAAATATTTATTAAAACATATGCTTAATACCATCAAGGTTTACAGACAGATACTGAAAGGGAGACAGCGGCGCACGCTTGAATCTGACGGCACGCGCATGTGGAGGCACAATGAACGGAGATTTCTCCCTAGGCAGCATACAATCAGTATCTGGATGCCCTTCCCACTTGCCTCCCTGGGTTCTGTACCCTGGGATTCAGCAGCTCACAGCTGGGAGGACAGATGTCAGTCCAGGGCAGTCTGTGGTAGGAGGTGGAGGGAGCCTTAAAAAGTGATGAAAAACAGCTGCTTAGTGCCACAGATTCTACTCAGTGGAGAAATAAGTCTCGGTTCTCTAAAATCGGCAGCATGGTGACGTCAGTGTTTTCTGCCCCCCATCCAAACGAGGATGTCACCACATTAATCCAGCTAGCTGTTATCTCCAGTTCCTAGCCTGGGAGAGTTTCTGCAGGGGCAGACACTGGAATCTCATGGTGCCTCGAGCTTGCTGCAACCCTGCTGTTAGGCAGATGGAGCCCCTGCTGCCCTGGCCAGCAGAGGGAGGACCTGGCTCTCCTGCTGGGGCCAGAGACACTGCTCTCCATTCTCTTCTCTCAGGAGCAATTAAAGGCTCTTTGTGAAGGGTTACAGTCCAGGAGCCCCTAATCTTCCCTCAAGCTGTTGCCTCCTGCCTCCCTCTCTTTTCTGAGCCTTTAAAAAAAACAATCACCTATTGTTTCCTCTGTCATCTGCTAGCCTTTCTCTTGGGTTGATGACAACCTGGCTCGCACCTTCTCTACTGCTGAGGAAGCCCAAGAAAATCCGGTCATGGTTTGGACTTTTTTGCAAGGTGAACAACATACCACAGGACACATTTTATAATAGTATTTTATAACAAATCACCCAAGAATCATATATAAGAAGTGCAGAAAATCTGTCCACACCCATAAGACTAAAGACTCCAGCTGAGGGCCTAGATCCTAATATCCTGTATGAATCCAGCTGGAAACCTAGAGCTAAATGCCTCCCACAAATCCAACTGGAGACCTAGAACCCACAACAAAGTCTCATACAGGCCCGCTTCATGGATATGCTCTGGAAATGCCCAAAGGTCAATGGTGGAAGCTAGGAAGTCTATGCCAGTCTGTGCTAGTAGGCTGAGGGATCTGAACTGGAGTTAGGAAGCAATGCCCAAGGTAAGCACCAGAGCCTCCCTAAAAGTACACAGTCATCCTCAGCAACAGTGCGGTTCTGAGCTCTTCCAGCAATGAGGACAGCTGAGTTCCCATCAGGAAAGCCAATGTGACAAGCTTCATGAGGCTGAGCGGTGCACCATCTTCCCCTCTGGAGCCAGGAAATGATGCTCAAGATGAAGACCCAAGCTTAAGCCAGCAAGACAAGTTCCTCCAGCAGAACAGCCCAAGAGAACTAGCAGCTTCCAAAAGCTTATCCAAACAGCATTCCTAACAGCGTTTTCAGCAGCTTCTTCTGTTCTGCCTTTATGCTGCTGGCAACAATCCTCAGGTGGGGTTCCTATACCCAGTACCATGCTAGTTTAATTCAGAGGGGTGTAGTGAGTTGACCACTGTCAGAAATCCATTATACCCTTGAAAACTTCTGTCAGACAGGATGAGGGACAGCAAGTCTCTTTACTGTCTTCCCCTTTCCATTTGTGTCCATTTTCTTCATTGGGTCACTTGTTGCCTGGATCACTAAAGGCAGATCTTCTCCACAGTTTTCTAATGACATCTTATTCTTTTTTTTTTCACTCTCAGCTACATTAGGTATTGTCAGTGTCTGATTATCATTTTCCTTCTTGGAACACTCAGCCATTCAGTAAAGGATCTGTGGAGCTTCCGAGGCCAGGAGGTCTGCAACAGATCTTGCTCTCCATGGGTCAAGTGCCTGGCTACACCTCCAGGGAGCTGATAGCCACTCTGAAACCTTCCTTTGTGATTCTCACACTTTACAACCAACCTGTTGCAAGGCAGTCCTCTCCTCTATCCATCCTCTTCCCTCCTAGTTTTACTGGCTCTTTAGTGTACCTCAAGCTTATCAGACCTCAAAGCAATGATCACCATTCAGAGCATGAGCTCCTGAGCCAGGGAAGCTGGTTTCAAATTCAAGTTTCCCCACTTTGGAACAGTTAAGAAGCCTTCTTTGTAAAATGAGGAAAATGTGGATAAATCTCATACGGTTGTTTTGAGTAAGGGAGATGTTACTCAAATCAGTTAGACTAGTGCCTTATATGTAAGAAAAACTCAACAAATATCTAATGAGTTGTTAATATTGCATAACTTTATAGTATTGCTGACATGTGTTTTTCTCATGTCTTCTAAGTTTATTTGGCTGTAATCAGTGCTTCTAGTATCATGACCATGACTGCATTCTTCTTCCAGAGGAAGCTCACAGTGACTAGTGTTTCATTCCAAAACTCCTAATTCAGCATCAGATTAGCCCTCCAAAAATCCAATACCTCTGCTCACATAATTCTCCTGCTCCAAGAGTCTCCATGGTATCCTCCTACTTAACTGTGAGTAGGACAGCCTGGTCTCTTGCCAGACTTCTTAACTTCAGTTTCACCCACAGCTTGCTCCATGTTCTGTCCCAGCACTGGCCATGTGGAATTACTATTCTGTCTGCAACATGTTTCTCATGGCCAGTTCTTCCTATCAGAGGATGCTTCTCTGGCTATCTCACCCTTCCCAGGATGAGCATCATAACTTACTTCTTTGCCTGTCTTTGCTACCTTCACAGGAAAAATGGTGTCGAGAGTAGGGATCTGCTAGCTTCTTCTGATAGCTGTTTCCAGGGTCAGGGCCTGGCAGATCATCTAAAGAAATGCCTCTCTCTCTGAAATCCTTTAACAGCCTTACATTCATTGAGCACATATTCATTAAGTGGCTGCTGCTTACTGGCAAGCATAAATTCAGTGATATGCTAATTAATTCACGCAATCCTGAGCCACAAGTCTGTTCTTGGGATGGGGGCAGATAACATGTAAACCAACAGAAAAACATATCAAGCAGTGGTCAGTCATACTGGAGACCTATCAATTGACTTCATGATAAGACACTGGGTGCTCTCTTTATTTTAAATAGTCAAGAATAGCCTCTCTCTTTCAAAGTAAGTCTGAATTAAGAGGGAATCATCTGGAAGCATATTCATGAAAAACATTCTAGAGATGGCAAACAACTAGAGCCAACAATCTAAGGAAAGAGTAAAGATAATGAATGCAAGAAACTGAAGAAGCGTTACTGAGATTAATGCTCACTGGAGAGAGTGGCAAACCACAGGTCTAACAGACAAGAGCAGGAGTGTGTGGCCCTGCACTTGAAAAGAAAATGAGCTGGCCATAGATTTTACGTGAGGAAGTGATACGATCTAATGTAGTTCTGGCTTTTTGTGACAGCATGTGAAATGTGATGGTGAATGGCCTGAGATGGTGACCACACAGATGATTGTGAAAATAGATTAAAATAATTCAGACACCTTGTGTTCTACGCACAGGCTGCCCCAAGAGCCCTTTCTGATACAAGTCACTTTTTCTATCTTGGAGTCCCTACCTTATTTTGTACTATGGCTTTTTCCCTTCCTCTCTGTGGTGATGTGATCATTCATATGTCTTACTTACATTGTCAAATTTTATCTAAATCTCAGGAATGAATAAGTGACATAACTTAAATTATTCTTATGCCTTCTGTGGAACTTGGCACAGTATCTTCCCCTAGGATTAGTTCATTCCTAATTTTTTCAGAACTGGAAATAAGAAAGCCATGTAAGAAAATGTGCTGAGACAGAGAAGCACAGGAAGTGTGAAGAGATGACAGTGTCATTTCAGGGTAGGGGAGAGAAGAGCAGGCCATGCGGGGCCCACAGGACAGAGCAGGGTCACAGTTACTTCATAGGACCTCTACTGTCCGCCCACTGAATACTTTTCCTTTTGCATTTTTCTTTCTCCAGTGCCAGAACTGCACACCCCACATATTTAGCACAAGCTATCCTGCCATTTCCACATATTGCACAGATATGTCACTGTTTAAAGACACTTCAGTAAGTTTTTGAAGTTTGTTGTCTCCACTGTGAATGTTTTCATGTCCTCCTGTTTTCAGCCTCCAGTTGCCCCAGCATCATGGTGCCATCAGCTCCCATAAGAATTGTCTCGCCAAGCAGTAATATGCTTTTCTTATTAATGCTCATGGAAGAGATGTATGCTGAAATGGTGTTATTGGAAACCTTTTCCATGCTGTTTCATACTAAATATAGCATGCACACTACTAGATGAAATTAACTGGAAACTCTGAATATCCAAGCTCAAGGAATAAAGAAGGTAGGCCAGCACCATGTGCTGACCTTTAATTTTGAATTAAATTTAGCTCCTCTTCCTCATTAGAATCTAACTGCCAAATAGCACTCTACTTTGATTAATACAGTTTTCTAATAAGCATATCACTTTCTAGCACTCTGCAGAGGTAGCTAAAATCTTGGGCAGGGATAGGGAAAGACCTGCCAAGTGGAAATATTACATTGCCTATGCAGTAAAATCAAAAGCATTTTCCTTATTATTTATTCAAGTCCAGCTTTGTGTTAGAGAAAATGAACTATGATGTTAGGGACAGTATATGCTCACTGCCTAGGAAGTCAGTCTAGCAGAGGATTCAGAATGCCATGAAAACCCACTCAACTTGATTCTCTGTGTTAACTGAGAATACAACAACTCACGTTTGAAGTGCTCTGGATAATATTTTTTTAGGAGAAACTGACTGAGTCTAGTACAGGGACTTGGGACAAGGGAGGAAGGAGTCACAGGCAGGTGTTCAAGGTAACTGGAAAGCCTGTAGTACCTACTCATTGCCTTTAGATTGATGCACAAAATTAACCTGAGGCTCCAGTTCCAGGTTCTGATCCCTATCAAGAGACAAGTGGCCTGGGTGTCTATTCTGGGAAGACATTGAAGTGTAGGTCAGGAAGGGTGTGTTGACCAGTAAAGAAAGCAGAAGGCACAGTTGTGGAACACTAGGGCCTTGGATTCCTGGTGAGGTCTGGGTCTCCCATACTCAATCTCTCCTTTCTGTGTAGTTCTCCTCTCTAAGACTGGCTCTGGCTTGGGGTATTCATGAAGACCAATCAATGATCACTGAAAGAAACTTAGTGAGTGTACACTATATATAAATGTCTGGTCTTTGTGCCAAGGCCCTGGGAGAAAATTATGAAATTCCCCTCACAGAAACCAAGAATCCCTCATGCATATGATTTTCCTTCTTATCTATTTCATAAACACTCTTACCTTCCTGCAAATGCATTCATAGTTTGGCAATGGTAACTCAGGGTGATAAGCCGGATATTGTTTCTCATACTATAGTGGTCTGCACTGAAATCTTAGGGACTATAAAAATGAATTCCTTTCTTTTTTCTTCCCTAGACACAAGAACAAGAGAAAAGACTAAAGTCATGCACTTTTTCTTTCTTTCCCTTTTTACAGAGCAGGAGTTCAACAACAAGGAAGGACATCCACTTGCTTCCAGAATGCTTTTTGCTGTAGCCATTTTACTGCTTTCGTTAAAACCAATGCTTCCAATTTCTTCACAGGAGACGTTTAGATGTATTCTACAACTGCACATTTCAGGGCAACTGCACATTAAAGAAGGATTTGTAAAATTGAGGTATGACTCAAATTTTGTGGGAGACAGCAGCTAGAATGGCAAAGAGAGAGGAACTATGAAAATTCAGGAGCAAAGCTTCCATACACATCCTCTGCTCTGTACCAAAGAGAATATTCACAGGCTTGCTATAAAAATATACAAGCCAGACTCAGAGTTGGTGTGCTTCTCCGCTCATAAAACATTTTAGATAACTATGTAATAACCTGCAGCATGTTCCTTGTTATATACATAGGAGCAAATGCCGTGCAAATAGAAAAGTAAATGCTTGCAGCATGCAGGACGAAGTCCTACATCAAGCTTCATACCAAAACTTGAAACTGGAAGTTGAACAAACACAAAGCCAGATGCAGTTACTGAATTTTCTTTGAAGTGTATTTTTCACTCAGAACCAGTGTGAACTCCACCCACAAAGATAAAGAACTGGGAAGATACAATTGCCACAGACAAGCAACAGATGCTTTCATCATACCACCAGAATATACAAAGTAAAAGATTTATACTTTTGAGAGAAAAATTTTGCATAATTAGGAGATAGACTTTTCAGCTGGTGAAATTACTGTCAATAAGTTTGATAAATGATACCTGTGTATCATAGAGAGCCAGAAATGGTTCATGTGTGAACCAAAACCTGCACACTGTGCCTCTAATAAGTGCATTATGCAGAATTCATTCTTGCTAAAGAAAAGAAAGAATAAAGGAAGGAGGAGGAGGACTATAGGCAAGGTCACTCTGCATAGGAGAACACCACAAAGCATTTTAAAACTCAACAGAAGCCCAACAGATATAGCGCAAGAACTTTCTATTCCTCATTGACTGCCGTAGTTTAGGGCTTGGAAGAGTAATAGGCTACTCAGAAATTCATGCATTAAAGGTTGTGATTGAAAATAAATGGAGTGAGAAGCCCACTTAATATGGTTTTACACTGGTGATTCTTTCAAGAGAAAAGAAATAAAAAAAACCTTCACTATTCTACCTAATACATTTGTTAGAAAAATGTTAAATTAAGTCATTTGCAGTCCAAATGAACAAATTGGAGACCTGCCTAGGAGCTCTGGTGGCTCACCAGCTCGGTTCCAACACCACGTCAGCTGGCTAAAGTGATAGCTAGTTGACAATTGTTCCTTCCCCTGCTAGTCCATTAGGACAACTCCAGCTTGTGGACACTGGACCTTTCAAAGACAAAGAACTGCATTAATTTGGTACTTCTAGAGCATTTAATAAATCTGACACCGTCTGGTGGTTTTCTTCATTTTCAACCACTTGACAGCTACTGTGATCATAAGTTTCAGAGAATCTATTTTTCTCTGTAAAATTAACAGCAATAAAACAAGCTAAATGGAATATGACCAAATCACAGAGCTTGTCATATCATGGAACTTCAAAAAGAATCGTGGAAGCACAGCGGTGAGGACTTGGATTGTAAGCGTAAATTCAAAGTGCTGCTCCCAATCACAGGCTTTGGACTGTTAAGACAAACATGATACCCACTTCATTTTCAGAAGAAGACAATATGCCTATCACCGAAAAGCAGATTTGTGTACTTGATGCTATTCACATGAAATGCTCAGAGCCCTTCTCCCCCCTTGGACTGACATTTGTATTGATCTGCTATACTCTTCATAATTTTTCTTTTCTAATGGTTTTGCCCTCCCTATATGTATTTGCAGGGGGGGAGGAAAAGCACAGGGCAGCAAAACCAACCTTAAGTGCTTGGCAAATGATCTTCCTGATTCTGGACCTCATAAATCCTATAAAACATTATATTTCAACAATAGGCTAGAAAAGCTTTTCTCTCTACAATGATGAGGTCCAGCTTCAAAATTTATAGTTTCATTTCAGAAATGGACTATAAAAAAGAGACCAACTTAACTGTCTGTCACCTATGCCTCACAATAGCAAATAAGGTGTGAGCTTTCAATGTCACATAAGTATTTAATATTAAAATTCACAGATTAAACAATGCAGAGGGGTTTCCTCTGTAACACATGCTGATAGAAATGGTGACAGGTAGAGCCTGGGTTGTCATAGCAATGTCCAGACCCTGAAGTGACATTTCTTTCACTATCCACTGTGAGGGTCTTAGTTTTCAATACTGTGTATTCAAAGGGATGCTATTCTATCAGGGGGAAGGGTGAGTCAATTAAACAAGATCCAATAGATATGGCTTGGTTCTGTGCATAAAAGGCCCAGGTGTGTAATCATTCATTCTTTTCTCAAGAGGATTATTAAACCCATATCCAAATATACCTTGATAAATACATATAGATCTGCTGTGGGAGGAAACAGAAGTTTATTTGAAAAACTGTTCTTCCTCATAAGGCACCAAGGCTGAAGCAAAAGGTAAACTAGTATAATTTTGGGCATGCATGATTTAAGGAGGAAAGGTGATAATACAGTCTCAGCATTTCGGGGATGGGGTGAAAATGAGCTCCCTTGGACGCTGCCAGTGGAAGCATCATTTCTTTCAATTGTTTAAAGAGAATTGTTGGCGACATGCTTCAAGGCTTGATGAAATATTTCCATTCTAGAGTTCCTAAGGAAATAACCCAAGCTGTGTGGGGAAAACCTGCTACAGAGGTGCCTACCAGGAGTAACTTGGAACTCTGAACACATGGACACACCCAGAAAGGGTCACATGCATCAGGGTACAGCTGCACTATAATGCTTTATAGAAACTTTACAAGAATAGCTTCAAAGACATTAATGAGCACAACGAAAATCACAGTACAATGGTAAATGGGCAATATATCAAACTGGATATACTTCTAAATATTACTTCTCTGTGTTAGTGCTATACATACATATAAGTGGTATGTTCTATTTATAGTAATAAACATGGAAAAATGTGAGACATAAATAAAAATTAGATGAAAATATTCTAAAATATTAGTAGTGGATAACTTATTTGTTTTTTATTTTATTATTTTTTTGTATTTTTAGGGAAGGGTCTACAGGGTGTCCAGGGTCCCACTACTAGATCAGACTCAGCAGTGATCTGCCTGTTTATGGCCTCCCAAGAGCTGGGATTACAGACACACGCCACTATGCTCAGTCTTAGTAGTGGATAACTTTTAAATTGTAGAATAATTGGTGATTTTTGTTCTCTTTTAACTTCTTTGGTAATTTAAAAATACTCAAAGAAAATTGAGAAAATAAAAGTATATATTTATATTTATGAAACAAAGATATATTAAGAAAGTACATATCATTAGAACTAGAACTAACCAAGCTAAGGTAGAAACTTCATATGTGTTAAGTGAAGGTTTTGTGAAGGATTTTTATTAGATCCAGTTTTCTTATTTTCTTTTAATAACAAGTTTTCCTTACTGCCAGAGGCAAAAGAAATGGGAACATGTAGAGAGGATTTTGTAACCCAAAAGGAAAGATACACAAATAAATTACTTTACATAACATGAAAGCTTCTTAATGGGGAATATAAATGAAGTTAAAGGTTAAGTTTATAAATGTATAATGAGACAGTATTCATGAGAGTCCTTTAAGTTTGGTAAAGAAAAAGATATTTCTCACTCATAAATGACAGGGTGAGACTCAAATTTATCTCAGTTTAGAAAAATTGATTATATCTTATATTGGGAATTATATAGGGAAAAAGCATTTCAGTTAGTACATTACTGTCCTGCTGATTTTTATTTCAGCTTTTTGTAACAATGTGAGATATCACCCACATTAATGAGTGAAATGTGCCCTACTGCCAGGCAGCAGAAAACCAGGAGCAGATAAACACTTTTGGCATTGTGAAATTCTCTAAGGGAGCTTAATAAGAGAGCTAACATTTAGACTCAGCACGGCTGAGACAAGAAGTGACAGCTACCATAACATAGAATCTCATTATTTGTTGGTTGTCTGAGTCCTAAATAGAATATTAAGTTTGCTTGTATTTGTCATACTGATCCAAGACAAACCTGTGATTTGAAACACAGATGACCAGAGTGGGTAGTATGCTAAGTTCGTGAATGGGAGAAGGAGGGGGTACAGAGGTCTAACAGTTGAAAGTGATCATGACATATGATAGTGGACAATGACACATCAAATACACAGTGGGAAGTTTATCACAATGGATTTCCCAATTCAGAGCTCAATTTTGCAAGTTTCCATCACATGTAAGACAGCAAAGCTCCGGCTCTACTGGGCCACTACAACTTTTGATTTATGCATTGTTTTCTGCTTGTTTTTTTAAATTGAAGAACAAATAGTAATAAGACAGTTTCAAATCAAATTAAAAGGACAGATTCAATAATTAATACATTGTATATTATTTTCGTAGTGGTTTGTTGCGTATAAGGTGCATACATGATATTCTACTTACAAACACTATTAGAGCAGATGTCTCTAAATAATGAATTAAGAGAATGTCGCTGTATACTTATCTTAATTTTTAAAGCTGAATTATAGTACAGTTTCAATAATTAATACTTTCTACCTTGTTATCTTCCTAGTGGTTGTCCATAGTACTAGAAGCCAACATAGAATCCTGTCCAACCCTATTAGTGCAAATCTTGCTTCTCACAGAACTATGCAGAAGTACTGCATATTTATCCAAACTGTACTGTTTACACAAACACAGCATGGTTCTTCCTTTGTATCCCCCTTTTTTTGTTTAGACATGTCAAAGATGGGCACTCCATTGGGATTCCACCATTAGAGGTGCCTGAACTTGGCGAAACAATCAAACACAGTCCAGGTTTCCACAATAGTGAGTTATCGGAAGAAGTTGTTGACTGTAGCCATTTACAGCTCAACTTATTATTATGGCCTCATTTTATATACCTTATTTTTATACTTTTCTACTGGATAGTTAAGACTGAGATAAAGCAAGACCTATACAACAAAAAAATGTAGCTTTTGTATCTGTGAGGTCAGTCAAATCCCCTCAGGGTTTATCTTGTAATCCTTGACCTCACTCTAGATCCTTTGACTGTATCAGTGGTGCGGATGAGTCACGGCCATTGTTTCACCAGTTTGCTTTCTGTGAGAGCCTGAGAAAAAATTTTCTTTCCATGTGATTCTCCCCAGGCAAAGTATAGATCATATATCTCTTTCCTCTGTGGCTCCATCATCTCCTTGATCAGAAAATTTGGGGCACAACTGAGTTCCGTGATGTTGTATAAGGTCTCCTATGTCCTGAATCTTCACTGATCTTGAAAGGCTAGGGCTAAAATGTTGGCTGACCTTGCAGCTCTTCTATTTCTCCAATTTTGATCTGTGAACTGAGGATGTTAACCATCCAGAAGAAAAGCTGATTAGTACCCTGCAGCTTATGCCATTCAGTTTGGCTTAATTATCTGACTAAAATATTTTTAGTTGTTGTTATACATTTCTATTTGTATTTCTCCTTTTGACTTCTTATACTAGGGAGACTATGTGATATTTGCATATGTGTGTCTAATCTATTTCACTTATGAGTATATGTTCAAGTGGCATCAACTTCAATATAAATGCTTCAAGTTTATCATTCTTCATGGCTGAGTAATACTCCATCATATAGAAATACCACATCTTGGTTGTTTCCAAGATTTTGCTATCACAAATTGTGCTGCTATAAACATAGGTACATATATATCACTATGATATAATGTTTTCAGTTCCTCTGGGAAAATTCCCAGTAGGGGGATAGCCGGCTTGAATGGGATTTCCAATCCTACTCTTTTGAGGCGTCTCCACACTGATCTCCACAATGATTATACAAGTTTACATTCATACCAGCAGTGGAGAAGTGTTCCCTTTTCCCCACAACCTCTTCAACATTTGTTGTTGGTTGAATACCTTACGATAGCCATTCTTTCTGGAGTGAGATAGTATCTCAGTGTTGTTTTTATTTGCATTTCACAGATGGCTAGTGATGTGGAGCATTTTTTCATATATTTATTTGCTTCTTTATTTTCGTGCTCTGAGAAGTGTGCATTCATCTCAGATGCCCATTTCTGAATTGGGTCTTTAAATTTGAGGGCCCTGTTATATCTTACTTCTTTATATATTCTAGACAGTAGTCCTCTGTCTGATTGCTTATTAGTTAGGATGTTTTCAAAATTTGTGGGTTGTCTTTTCTCTCTGTTGACAATTTCTTTTGACATGCAGAAGCTCCTTAAGAAGAGTTGATCCCAGTTGTTGATTCTTTCAAGTGCTTCCTGTGTGAATATATGTTTGTACATGAACTCTTCACCTAACCCTATGTCTTCAAGAGTTCCTCCTACTTTCTCTTCCAGGAGATTGAGTGTTTCTGTTTTAATGTTTAGATCTTTAATCCATTTTGACCTTAGCTTAGTGCACAGTGATAGAGCTTGGTCAAGTTTTAGTTTTCGGTATGTAGAAAGCTGGTTTTTCCATCACCATTTGGTACAGAGGCTATTTCTTCCAGTAAGCTTGTTTGGCCCCTTTGTTGAAGATCAGGTGGCTGAGTGTATTTGCAGTGGTCTCTGAATCTTCTAATCTATTCCACTGATCCTCAGGTCTATTTTGTTGGCAATACCATGTTGATTTTATCTTCGTGGCTTTGTAGTATAATTTCAAGTTAGGAATGGTGATGCCTCCTGCCTTGTCTTTGTTGGCCAGGATTGCCCTTGCTATTCTAGGTCTTTTCTGGTTCCAAATAAATTTTAGGAATGATTTCTCTCTGCTTGGGAGGTATGTTGGTGGCAGTTTGATAGGGATTGCATTAAATCTGTACAACAATTTTGGGAGTATGGCCATCTTCACGATGTTGGTTCTTCCCATCCAGGAGCAGGGTATATCTTTCCATTTTCTGAAATCCTCTATAATTACTTTTCTTAGGGTATTGTAATTTTCTGTGAAAAGATTTTTGACTTCCTTCATTAAGTGAATTCCAAGGTATTTCATTTTCTGCTATGCTATTGTAAAAGGTGTTCTTTCTATAGTTTCCCTCTCAGTGTGTTTGTTATCTGTGTACATGAATGCTATTGACTTTGTGTATTGACTTTGTATCCTGCTATGCTACTGAATTTTTGTATCAATTCTAGTAGCTTCTTGGTGGAATTTTTTGTGTCTTCCAAGTAAAGTATCATGTTGTCCGCAAATAGTGATAATTTAACTTCTTCTTTACCTGTTCTTATTCCTTTTGTTTCTCCCTGTTTTCTAATGGCTGTTGCTAATGATTCCAAAACTACATTAAATAGGAGGGGTGATAGAGGACATTCTTGTCTTTTACCAGATATAAGAATAAAAGATTTCAGTTTTTCCCCATTGAGAATTATGTTACCTGTTGGGTTGTCATAGATGGTTTTTATCAAGTTGAGGTAGAGTCCATCTCTTCCAATTTTCTGTAGGGTTTTGAACATGAATGAGTGTTGGACTTTGTCAAAAGCTTTTTCTGCATCAATTGAGATGATTATGTGGTTTTTAGATTTCAGTCTCTTAATATACTGTATTACATATATAGATTTTCGAATATTGAACCATCTTTGCATCCCTGGGATGAATCCTATTTGGTCATGGTGTATGATTTTCTTGATGATTTGCTATATTCTATTTGCTAGGCTCTTATTGAGGATTTTTACATCTATGTTCATGAGAGAGAGTGGCCTGTAGTTCTCTTTCTTGGTTGTGTCTTTCTCTGGTTTTGGAATCAGTATAATACCTTCAGAAATGATTTTGGGAGGACTGCTTCCTTTTCAATTTCATTGAAGCATTTGAGAAGTGTAGGGATTATATCTTCTATAAATTTCTTATAGAATTCAGCTGTGAATTCATCAGGATCTGGACTTTTCTTTGTCGGTAGGCTTTTTATTACATTTTGTATTTTGTTGGTTTTATTGGCTTATTGAATGTTGTTATGTCTTCTTTGTTCAGTTTTGGTAATTTGTACCTTTTGAGGAATCTGTCCATTTCTTCTGTGTCTTCTATTCTGTGAGCGTAAAGATTCTTGAAGTAGGTATTGATAATCTTCTGAATTTCTGCTAGATCTGTGGCAATTTCATCCTTTGCATTCCTTATTGTTTGTATTTTAATTTTTTCTTTCCTCTTTTTGATGCGGTTTGTTAGTGGCTTATCAACTTTCTTTCATCTTTCAAAGAACTATGTTTTTGATTTGTCGATTCTTTGAACTGTTTTCTTCATCTCAGTTGAATTAATTTCTGCTCTAATCTTCATGATTTCTTCCCGTCTTTACGCTCTGGGTTTCATTTGCTCTTCTTTTTCTACATGTCAGAGGTGCAATATTAGGGTGTTTATTTGCTCCTGTTCTGTTTTCCTAATTGTGCGTTCATAGCTATAATTTTCCCTCTAAGAAATGCTTTCCTCATATCCCATAAATTCCCATAAGTTGTGGTTGAATTCTCATTGAATTATAGATATTGTTGAATTTCTTGTTTAATTTCTTCTGTGACTGATTGAATTTCCATGAATTTAGTGGCTTTTTCTGGTTTCTTTAGTCATTTAGTTCCAGTTTCATTGCACTGTGGTCAGATAATATGCATGGGATAATTTCTGATTTCTTGCATATACTTATCCATGACCTATGGACCAGTATGTGGTCTATTTTGGAAAATGACCCATATGCAGTTGAAAAAAATGTGTATTCAGCTGTGGTTGGGTGGAACACTCTGTAAATGTCCACCAAGTCCATTTGTTCCAAGCTCTGGTTCAGTTCTGCTACTTCCGTGCTAACTTTTTGTATGGTTGACATATCTTTCTGACATAAGGGAGTGTTAAGTTCTCCTGTTAGGATTGCTGTATTGGATATTAGATTTTTCATGTCCATTAAGATTTGTCTTACATAGTTGGTACTCCTGTGTTTGGTGCATAAATATTTATGAGTGTTACCTCTTTCTCTTGAACTTTTCCCCTAACCAATAGATAATGGCCTTCTTTATTTCATTTGATCCTTCTTGGTTTGCCATTGAGACTGAGAATAGATTTGCTACCCCTGCTTTTTTCTAGGTGGTGGGGCATGTAGTATTGTTTTCCATCCTTTGACTTTAAGCCTATGAATGTCTTTTTGAGTTAAGTGTGTTTCTTGTATGCAGCATGTTGTTGGGTTTTGTTTCCTAATCCACTGTGCCTGTCTATTTCTCTTAATTGGTGAATTGAGTCCATTTACATTGATGGTTATAACTGAAATGTGTTGACTTATGATTGTCATAATATTTACCTGCTGTTGTTTACTCCTTTTTTATCCTATGTTCAATTGTTTGCCCTGTTTAGCGTGTTCATTCTGTTCTCATTTGTGGAGTTCTGGTCATTGTGGTCTCTCTCTAGAATATCTTTCAGTAGCCTGTGTAGGGATGGCTTTGTCATCATGAAATGCTTTTGGTGCTCTTTGTCATGGACATATTTCATTTCTCCATCAAACTTGAAAGAGGTATAATAGTCTGGGCTGGAATTTGTTTTCATACTGGAGTTGAAGAATTCTGCTCCATGCTCTCCTTGCTTCATGGTTTTTGTAGAGAAATCAGCTGTAATTCTGATGGGTTTTCCTTTTTTTTTTTGGCGGAAGCAGGGGTTGAACTCAGGCTCTTGCACTTGCCGAGAAAGTGCTTATTCTACTAAGCCATCTCTCTGGTCCAGGTTTTCCTTTGTCTTTTTTTTTTTTACTTTTTAAAGTTTCTTTTTTTTTTTTTTTTTTTTTTTTTTTTTTTTTTAAGTTTTTTTTTTTTTTTTTTTTTTTAATTTTATTGAACTACAAATGTCAATCAGACAGTTTCAAGACACCTTATCAATACAGATTCGATAAATTAATACATTGCAAACTGTTTTCATAATGTTTTGGTATTGTACTAGGTGCATACATGATTTTATATTTATAGATATTATTTTAGCAGATATCTCTTATCAGTGAATTAAGAGTGTTAATTCACTGCTTACTTATTTTCCTTAGAATGTAATATGCTTCTTCTCTCTAGCAGCTTTTAGTATATTATTCTTGTTTTGGATTTCTGGGATCTTCACTATTATATGTCTTGGTGTGTTTTTAGTTGGGTTGAAGTTGTTTGGTGTTCTGTATGCTTTGGTTACTGAATGTTGGATTGTTTCCTCATATTTGGGAAGTTTCCTTCTATTACTTCTGCCCATATTCTTTTTATATCATTTGTATTGACTCCTTCATTCTCATTGATACCAATTAATCTTACATTGTTCATGTTGGCACTATCTTGCAGGTGATGGCTTATTTTTTCTTGCATTCTCATTGTTTTTAAGAGATCCTTCTCATGTTTTCACTAGCTGCACCAGCGTCTTCAAGATCTGAAACTCTGTCTTTGCTTTCACTGAAACAGTTTTGTAGACTCGTGACTGGGATTTTTAGTTCTCCTATATCTCTTTGACTCTGCTTCATGCGTTCTATTTCTTTTCTGTATTGCTCATTCCAGGAATCTGTCATATTTCTGGTGTCCTCTATTTTTATTTTTTTAAATCAATGTCTTCTGTAGAGGTAGCTATTAATTCTTTTATTGCAGAGTTTTCTCCAAATTGGTTTTCCTTTATAAATTTCCCGAATTGATTCTCTACTTTGGATGCTATGATTTCAAAGAATTTTTTTTTTTAAATTTCAGAAATTATTTCTGCTTTGAGTTCTTCTTTATCTTTCTACTATTGTTTTTTTTTTTTTTTTTGATTCTGATGCTGTTAATGGATACGTTTCAGCTGGAATAGTGTTCTCTGTACTTATTCTGGGTGGGCATGAGGGAGAACTTCTGCATATGGGTTTCCCCCATATGTTTCTGAATTTGATTCATTACTTCAGGTGTTATGTATTCAAATATTTCTTTCTTATTTCAGGCATTAATTCTGGTCTGAGTTTCTCTATAACTTTCTGCTGTTGTTTCTTTGCTTTCAGTTCTGTTAATTCATTCATTTCAGCTGAGCTAGTGTCCTTTGCACTTCCTGGTGGACTCAAGGCTTGAGATTCCATTTTTCTCCTTGTCTTTGTCATTTTATATAGCACTGACCTCTGATCTTTGGTGTATAGTTTTGGTGCAGTTACAACCTTAGCATGTAATGAGATTTGGGTGCCAGTCTATTAAGTTTGAGATTATCCAGTTATGCCTGGCTTGGATCAAGCTGTTGTGTTCAGTTTCTTTTTGCTGCAGCTCTTCTGGTACAAGTGTGAGCCTGTGGTTCCCCTCTGTTGGGTCTCTGGTCTGGGGAGCACTGGGGAGCACAGAAGCTCACCCTCACACTCACCAGGCTGGGCAAGGGTGGATCGGATGCAGGAAGAGTCATAAAAGTTCTCACTCCTGTGGCGGTCTTGGGGGCAGGGGCTCCAGGGAGTTGCTGAGTAGGCCTGTCTAGGGTATCTCAGGCCAGTGGCTTGCTCAGTGGGCTTGGGGCCTGGGGCTCGGGATGGTGCGGAGCATGCAGGGAGAAGCCAAAGGCTCTCCCACACACTCACTGAACCGTACTCGTGTGGATTGGGTGCCTGGAGAGTTGGAAAAATTCTCACTTGCTTGGCAGGCTTGGGGGCAGGTAGGTCTGGGGTGTCTCAGTCTGGTCTCTTGCTCCCTTGGCGGGCTTGGGGGCAGGGGCCTTGGTTTTGTTTTTAATTTTTCTTTGTTTGTTTTTTCGTACTGGGGATTGAATTTATGACCTTGTGCTTGCCAGATAGGAGCTTAAGCCACTGAGCTATCTCCCCAGGTTTTAATTGTTCATTTCAGACAGAGTCTCATGATGTGATCCAAATTGGACTTGAACTTGCTTATGTAGTCCAGGGTGGCCTCAAATTCACTATCATCCATCTATCTCAGACTATGAAGTGCTGGGATTATAGTTGTGGGCTCCTATGCCTGTGTTTATTTTTAGCCATCAGTTGCCAGTTTCTCTGTAATACAAATTATTACTGGTTTCTCTGTTCATTCCTGTCCCTGCCATCTCCCACATAGCATGCTATACGTCCTCAATTATATCCCTTGTCACTGTTGAAAAAAATGAGTTGCCAGGACTGGAATGATTCCTCACACTCACCTTTCCCTGCTGTCTACACCCATAGCTAACAGCCACCGGGGTGCAAGGATGTTCTACAGAGCCTGAAGGCTTGGACGGTCATTGCTGGACACCTGCTTTATTCCAAACAGCCTCTGTTTCCAGGAATGAAGTATCAAGTAAGTTTTAAGAATAAAATATATCTGGGAATTCAACAGCAAAAGCATTAGAGGGTAAATACATATCAATAAAAATTTCAGCCCCCCTCTTTTCTTCTCTTTTCTCTTCCTTTCCTTTCCTTTCCTTTCCTTTCCTTTCCTTTCCTTTCCTTTCCTTTCCTTTCCTTTCCTCTCCT
>PVKA01016454.1:0-16531 GCA_004027165.1 Ctenomys sociabilis
GACTCATCCACATGGATGACACAGACAAAGGAACTACAGAATAATGTACAGGACTACAAGATAAACCCTGAGAAGACTTCAATGACCACATAGGAAATATAAAGTTCATGTGTTGGTATATAAGTTTTGATCTACCTAGGTCTTAACCATCTAGCAGAAAAGTATAAAAGTATAAAAATGAAGTATACATCGTGAGCCCTTAATATTAAGCTGAGCTGTAAATGGATATGGTCGACAATTTCTTTGAATAACTCCCTATGGTTGCAGAATGCTGGACTGTGTTGGATTGTGGTGTCGAGTTCAAGCACCTAAGGTAGTTGAAAGTCAATGGAGTGCCCACTTTTGACAGGTGTAGACAAAGGAAGGGTTGTAGAAAGAAAAAATCAGGATGTGTGTGTATAGACAGTACAGGTGGGATAGCTAACGCTGTGCTTCTACATAATTCTATGAGAGGCAAGATCTGCACTAATGGTGGTTGGACAGGATATTATGTCGGCTTTTAGTGCTATGGTCATCCACTAGGTAAATAATTATTGAATCTTTGATATAATTCAGCTATAAAAAAAACCTGTAAATATAATATCATGTATGCACCTTGTACAATACCAAAACGTTATGAATACAGTTTGCAATGTATTAATTCATCGACTCTGTATGGTTATGACATTTGTATTTCAATAAAATAAAAATAAATGGAAAAAAAAGAAAAAAATTACAATTTGAATAACTAAAAGACTTAGTGTAGAAGCAAATACTGTAATATTACATTTCTACAAGTCAATTACTCCCTTTCTTTTTTTTTTGCAGAACCGGAGATTGAACTCAGGTCCTTGTGTTTGCCAGGGAAGCCCTTATTCTACTGAGCCATCTCCCCGGCCCCCAATTAATATATTTGATATCATATTTCTTATATTGGGCTATAATTTGATACCATATTCCTACTACATTAAGATAAAGTAGAAAGTATAAACCAGGGATTGCTGTGATTTATCTCATTTGATTCTTTAAAATAAAATTATTAGTGTAGACTTTGGAGATTGGGTTCATTCCAATACTACTATTGTTTATTTAATTAAGAATGACCTTGAAGTTGGTTTGTATCCATTATAAGTACCTTTGTAATTACATTTTAAACTCAAATTTTGTTTAAAATTTCTCTTATGATTAGATATTCTTAAGTAATTTACTCGATTTAGATCTGAATAAATGTCATTATTTTATTTATTCATTCATTCATTTGTTATTTTTTTATGTATTTTGTACTGGTTCTCACTACACAGCTCAGATTTGTAACCATCCTCCTCTGTCAGCCTCCCCAATGCTGGAATTACAGGTATGCACCACACACCTAGATTCGGTGGCTACCTCAGCTAGCTCAGTGACTGGACCAAGCCCTGGTCCATGAGCCTGTTTATGCAGGTGCTGACTAATTGTCACTATTTTAAAAAATAGGGTTTATCTACTGAAGGAACAATAATTTGCATTGCTTAAAATGATTAAAATGTGATTTAGAAAATAATCTTCCAAAATATTTTAAGCAACATGCCAAATGAAATTTTGACAGTATTTTGAAAAAAAATAAAAGACAACCAAAACCTAAGGATAGTTACCAGATGTCCATATATACACATGTCCACATATAAGCACTGACATCTGCAAAAGTAATTTGCCATTGTTGGAATCCAACTACAAGACCAAATGTAAAATCATATAGAGTACTTACAAATGACCAAGTGATAAAGGTCCCATGGGAAGTTGTTATTTTTTTGGACAAACAAAGAAGCATGCTGAAATCTGTGTTTATTTATATACCTAATTATAGCCCATTATATAAACCAACATACGACACTGCCAGAACATGTTCCCACTTGGGAGGGTGTATTTTGTTTACTGATCTGTAAAAGCCTTTAATCTCATAGGAGGTTGGAAGCTGACAGTTGTCGTAGCCCAGAGATTATATTCTTTATTTTTTTCTATGTTCTGCATAAACCAGATTTTTTAAAAAAAGTTATGTATTGCTTGCATAGCTTATTTTTTCAGGTTTTTCCTTGATTTGTTACAGTTTATTTAATTACCTTTGGCTACACAAGCATTGTTATATTTTACTTTGTATTTTAAACATTCGTATCAGTTTATTAGAGATGACATTAATAATCACTGTTACATTTATATTAAGAAACTTACATTTCAGTAAGTACTTTACAATTCATAGAGCAAGTGCAAATCACCCATGTTAACATATTCTGTGGAGATGTTATTTTAGTTTGTTTATGGAATATTCAGTGTTAGTTGTTCATGGACACACTATTACTAGTAGGAAGTGGATGTTTATGATTTATACTAATGTATACCCTCAGAAATTTGTATTTAGGTAGTTGCAAGCTGGATTTGAACAATCATGACCGACAGAGGTTAATGCAATTTAATGAAATACATACAGTTTGCAAGATAATGTCATAGGCTATTTCCTGCCTCTGTGAACATTTGTTGAATGTTTCTTAACCTCTTATGGTTCTCTCCTGTGTATTTCAAAATCTCAATGTAATTGTTGGTTTAAATATCATACTAACAGTCTATATTCTTGGAGGAGGCAGATTCTGTCTTTTTTTTTTTATTACTCACCTTCAGCTTTTAGCAACTGTGCACAGCCTGGGTATAATAAATGCTCAATAAGCATTTGCTGAGTGTGAACAATTCTATAAGAAAAATGCATTTCATGTTCTTTTGCTTAACTATACCTTTATTATAAGCTGAAAATGTGAAATAAGCAGTGAGGATGCCTTCAAGAGATCAAGGGTAGTTAAGATTTTTCAACAGCCATTGAAAATTTCAGATATAATTTTTCATAATTATATAATGCAACTAAACTACTTGGTTTCTGTGTTTTGCAGCAACTTGTTTGCAATTTAATGACACAAATATGCATTAGTGGGCTAGGGACATAGCTCAGTGGTAGAGTGCTTGCCTAGCATGTAGAAGAGCCTGAGTTTAATCCCTAGTACCCCCAAAAGCAATAACACAATATATGTTGGTATTTACAAGGCAGCAGAATATTTCATGTTTGTCCATCAATACATTCATCTTCATTCTTTATGTGCACCTAAGGTATTTTATAAATTGTATAGAAACTACATGTTTTCAGATAAATTCTAATCTTTCTTTCTTTGAAGCAATTGTGGGGCTATTTCTGACAGAACACAGCGACTATGATTCCTTCACTCCACACCCTATGACAAACCTAAAACAACAAGAAATATAGCCTCTTATCTTCCTGGGACTTTTCTATAACCTCATTTTCTTGAAGAAATAGTTTGAGGTAACTATTGCAGTGCATCACTCCTTTGAATGTGAAAACACATTTTCTCAGCATTTTTGGTCATACTCTGAAAGAGTGGTGTGGATCACCCTAGGTTCTTATGAAATTCAGATTGGATTCCACAGGTCTAGAGCAGAGCCTGAGCTTCTGCATTTCAAACAGACTTCAGGCATTGTGCAGGCACTGGTGGAGGGGTCTCATTCTGAGTATAAAATGTAAAGATATCCAAGGTATTTGCAGAGCAGCAGGTATGTAAAGAGTAATCCCAGTGTGAAATGAAACATGGTTTGTCATGTTCCCTGAATAATTCCCTGACAATGTGGTTTATTGCTTCAAAAGATGCCTTTCAACAATCTAGTCACTATCACTTGCCAATGGAATCATTTTTAATACCAAAATTTATATTTTTAATTGACTTGTTGTGTTGATTGAAGTGAGATAATAAGAAATATCATATCAGGTCATAATCTCAAATTTCTGGGGCAAATTTGATCTGATAGCCAATAAGTGTCTATTTTTCATAATTACAAATAATGTTCCCTTTAAAGCGGTTGTTCAATACTCTGGTTTCTCTTCAGATCATATAAATCTTTCACCTTTTAACTTAGTTGTTCAGATTACCAGAAATAAACATATAAAACTGATTAAAAAGTTATAAAAATTAAAAAGGAGAGAAAAATCCTATCATTTTGTTTAGTGAAATCCTGTATCATTTCTGGCTTTTAATTTTTTATAATTTTTAAAAATTCTCTTTGAAAATAAAAAATAAATACAAATATTTAAAAAACAAATAAAGGAGTTTCTTGATTTTAAAGTGCATGTTTTGCTTTTTTGAGATAGAGACGATTTATTTATATGTTGCAGATAAAGGTATAGGAAATTATTGAATTCTATTTTTCATGATACATAGACTGAGATTTGTATTTCCTTTGCTCTTATGAAAATATAAGTGTTAATTTATAACTTTAAACACCATCATTTGGTCTGAGTTTTAAACAAATTATAGTCTTACAGTACTCTAGGTTCTCTCTGATTAAAATAAGTTTGCATTTTAAACTCTGCTGAAGTAAAAGAAATACAAAATAGAAGAATTGTGGTGTTAGCTGGGAGTATAAGATTCTTAAAGTTCAGTGGATGGAGATATGTGCTTTTTTCTCTTGAATTTCTTATAACTTCTTAGTTATTGTTTTTTTAAATAAAGCTTATAAGTTTATATCTGATAATCTGAAAAACTAATTTGCACATGGCATCATGTAACACAGCAACCACTGTTGGATTCCTATTACTTTGTTTAGTGAAATACTGTATCATGTATAATGTTATTTTCTTCTATCACTATTTTTTATTCTTTAAAAATAATAATAAAAAGTACAAAATTTAAAAAAAGAGTAAAAGCAAAAGCAAAAACAATTACCAAAGACAAAGACAAAACCAAAAGCAAAGCAACAGGTTCTGAGGGCAGCCAGCCTTTCTCCAAGATGGCTTTGGTCAATCACCCTTTCCTGACAGACTTCAGAGTCAAATAATTCACCGAAGAGTCCTTTGGGAGAACTTGAGTTGAAAAGGATCCCTGAGGGAGGTGAGAATCTTTGGCTCCTAAAACATGGTATGGTGCTGTCAGAAAATTTAAAAATCAATTCATTAAGGCTGAGCCAGTCTAGTTTGGCTGACTGGATCTGGGAGGAGCTGAGCCTTGTGGCTAGGCACAGTCTGTTGAGCTTGAGTTCAGCGGAATGAGACCTGGTGAGCTGAGGCATACTGCTAGGCCCAGTAGGGCCCAGGCTGAGGCACAGACCAATGGAAGGATTCCTGTGGCACAAAGGTGGAAGGAAGTAAGTTGGGTGAGAAGGTCTGCCTGGAAAATTCCAGGTACATGAAAGGGACATGCATAAACATAGCTAAGAGGAATTAATTTAATATAAATTCCCAATTTACAATCTTCTTTGTAATATAGCTATAATATTTACTCTTATTGTCTAAAGTACAAAACACTAGTTACAATTTTGTCAACTTCACTAGCTATTATTAGTATTGCTAATTGAGCTACTGTAAATAGGATATCATATCTTCTTTAACCACATGTGGTCATTTGGGTAATAATATTGGGAGACACTTGGGTAATAATCTCACCAAAGTTCTGTACTGAAGGAGAGGGGACAATGCCAAATGAAAACTAATATCTAACACTTAACCAATAGAGAAGACAAAATCCTGGGACACACACAAAACATGATTCTCTGACATAGGAGAGATACCTAAAGAACACGTCCTTTACAGAGAGATTCTGACTACAATGACACAGTACCTATTGACAAACTTTCATAAAAAAGTATCAAAGAAATAGAAATAAAGAGTTCCTCTGAAATAGAAAATGATAAAAAGAAGAAGCAAAATGCAATTTCAGGCCTTGAGCCCACCAAGAATAAACCCAAGAAACACCAGCATGGAAGAAATTGGAAATCACAAACCTGAAATCTCTGAAATAATAGCAACTGAAGTACAGAAACAGTGGCATAAAGGTATAGAAAAAAATCAGATCAGAAATAATCTCCCTGTTAAAAAAAGAAACGATAACTATGAAGAAAGAATTCCTAAGTGTTTCTAAAGAAGACATTGATCAAAAAAATAGAGGGGAATATAAAACATGGTGGAAACTTTGAATGAGCAATATAGGAAGGAAATAGAATGCATGAAACAGATTGAAAAATATAGAGAGGCAATTAAAAACTCCACTAACAGTTGGCAAAGCCATTTGAGTGAAAGTGAAGTTAGACTTTCAGACCTTGAAGACACCATTGCAGATAGTAAACAGGTAAGGAAAGATCTCTTAAATTCAACAAGAATCCAATAAATAATAATTCAATTGCTGCATGCAAAGATGAACAACATAAGACTAATAGGCACCATGAGAAAGAAGGAGCTAACACAAACAACTTAAAAAGAATATGGGCAGAAGTAATAGTAGAAAATTTTCCAAATATGGGGAAAAATCTGACATTCAGGCATCTAGAACTCCAAGTAATACTAATCCAATGAAATCTATACTCAGACATATAATAATGAAGACCCCAGAAATTTAGAGCAAGGACAACATAGTAAAAGCTGCTAGAGAAAAGAAACAGATCACATTTAAAGGAAAACCCATTATAATAATATTTCTCGGTACAAATAAGTCAACAGGAGCAGTATGAAGCATTCTGAGTCCTACCACAAAACAAATTTCAACCCAGACTGAAAAACTATATTTAAAATTAATGGAAAAGTAAAATATTTTTATGCCAAAGAATAACTAAAGAAATTCATGATGACCAAATAAATTTTACACAGACTTGACACTAAAAGATGTTCTAGAAAGGGATCAAAATGACCACAATAACAAGAATGATAACACAATGAATTCTCCACACAGGGTAAACAATTAGAAACAGGAAAGGTAGGGAAAAATGCAGAATGGTCTAACAAGAAAAAGAAGGTAGCAACATATTGTTTATGGGTAAAACCTCAAAAGGAAGAGTAACTGTCATAAGTATGTATGCACCAAATACAGGAGCACCCAAATATATAAGACAAATTGTAATGGACATGAAATATCTAATTAACCAATAACACAATCTTAACAGGTCACCATAACCTTCATTTCTCAAAAATATAGGCTAAATAGATTAAAAATTAACAAAGAGATACCAGAAATGAACTAAATCTTTGAACAAATGCATTTAGTGGACATTTAAAGAGTATTCCACCCAAAACATTGAATACACATTCTTTTCAACTACATACAGGACATTCTCTAAAATAGACCACATACTGGTCTGTAGAACATTCTTAAGCAAGTGCAAGAAAACAAAAATGATCCCATGGGTATTATCTTACCACACTGCAATGAAAGTGGAAATTAATGACAAAGGAAACTATAAGAATCCCCTGAAATTAAATAACACCCTCCTCAGCAACAAATGAGTCATGGATGGAATTTAAAGAGGAAATTAAACAATATCCACAATCCAATAAAAATTCAAGCACAACTTAGTGGAGTGTATGGGATGCAATGAAAGCAGTTCTTAGAAGGAAATTTATACTGGCAAACTCACATGTTAGGAAAACACAACAAGAACAGATAAACAACCTAAAACTACACTCAATCTTCTAAGAAAAGAACAAACCAAACCCAAAGCCCAAAGAAGGCAGAAAGTTATAAAGATTAGAGCAAAAATTAGTGCAATTGAGACAAAGAAAACAACACAAAGTATTAATGAATCAAAGAACTGCTTCTTTGAAAGATTAAATAAAATTTATAAGCCCCTAGACAAATTTATCAAAAAGAAGAAAGAAAAATCTCAAATTCAAGCAATGAGGAATGAAAATAGTGAAATTACTACCAATCCTATGGAAATTCAGTTCTTCAATAGCTACTTTGAAATTTTCAACTCAAAGAATTGAATACTCAGAAGAAATGGACAGATTCTTAGATAGGTACAAAATCCCAAAACTGAATATAGAAAATATAAAATCTCTGAATAATCCAATATCAGCTAATGAAATTGAAAATGTAATAAAAAATGTACAAAGTACAGGTCTTCATGGATTCACACCTAAATTCTACAATAAATTTAGAGAAGATGTCATACCAATATTCCTCAAGCTCTTCAATGAAATTGAAAAGGAAGCAATACTCCCAAAATCATTCCTGGTGGCAAGTATCATACTGATACCAAAACCAGAGAAAGACTCAGCCAAATGGGAGAAATACAGGCTAATTTTTCATGAACATAGTAGCAAAAATCTTCAATGAACTGCTAGCAAATGAATGCAGTAAATCATCAGGAAGATTATACATCACAACCAGGTAGGATTCATCTCAGGGATGCAAGAATGGTTCAACATACTCAAACGTATAAATGTAGTACACTATATCAATAGAGCTAAAACTAAAAACCACATTATCATCTCAATAGATGTGTAAAGGCTTTTGACAAAGTCTCACACTCATTCATAATCAAAGCCTTACAGAAAATTTTAATAGATGGCCGACACCTCAATTTGGTAAAAGCCATCTATGACAAACCAAGTGCTAATATCACTCTATGTGGAGAAAAACTGAAAGTTTTGACTCTAAAACAGGTACAAGGGCCAGCCAAATAGCTCAGTGGATTGAAGTGCTTTCAAGTAGGTGCAGGGGCTGGGGGTTTGATCCTTGGGCCTGGTCTGCTGACACCACCTCAGGGGCATGCTGAGATGGCAATTTAGACTGGGCATTGTGGAGTGTGCCTATAATCCCAACTCTTGGGAGACTGTAAACAGGCAGATCACTACAAGTCTGATCTAGTAGTGAGACCTTGAACACCCTATGGACCCTTTCCTAAAATACTAAATAAATAAATAAACAAATGTCAGGTACAAGACAAGGATGTCCACTAGCACAACTCCTTTTCAATATAGTTGTGGAAACATTATCCAGAGCCATTAGACAAGAGAAGGAAATAAAAGGAATAAAAATAGGTAAGGAAAAAGTTAAGTATCATTATTCATAAGTGACATGATACTCTACATGGAAGTTCCAAAAAACTCCACAGGAAGCCCCTAGAATTTAAAACAAATTCAATAGCATAGCAGGATATAGAGTTTATACCCAAAATCAATAACATTCTTTATACAGATAATAAACTCACCAAGGGAAAAAATTAGAGAAAAAATCTCCTTCACAAAACATCCAAAAAATGAAATACTTAGGTCTAAATCTAAGTGCTAAAGTAAAAGATTAATTTAATGAAAATCATAATACACTGAAAAAAGTATTTCAAAGAGTATTTCTGAAAACAGAAATATATTCCTTGCTTCTTGTTAAGAAGAATAAACATTAAGTACATGGTCTTACTTCCTAAATTGTTATACAGATTTAATGAAATCCTTATCAACATACCTCACAGAGCTAGAGAAAAGACTCCTAAAATTTATTTGGAACCAGAGAAGACTTAGAATAGCAAAGGCAAACTTGGCCAACAAAGGCAAAGCAAAAGCATTACAATCCCTGACTTGAAATTATACTGCAAATGTACAGTGGTAAAATCAGCATTTTTCTGGTAAAAAATAGACCCAAGTATAAATGGAACAGATTAGAAGATGCAGATACAACTACTAACACACTCAGCTATCTTGTCTCTGACAAAGGGGCCAAACATGTTCACTGGAAGAAAGATAGCCTTTTTATCAAATGGTACTGGAAGAACTGGCTGTTCACATGCCAAAGACTGAAGCTAGAGAGCTGGACAAATATCTCAGCAGATTAAAGCACCTGCTAGCAGGAGCAGGGGTTCAATCTCCAGGCCTGTCGTGCTGGTCCTGCCCCCGGGGTGCACTGAGATGGGGATTGAGACTGGGCGTGGTGGGGTGCCTGTAATCCCAGCACTTGGGAGTCTATAAACAGGCGGATCACTGTAAGTCGGATCTAGCAGTGAGACCCTGAACAACCTGTACACCCTTCTCCCCAACCAAAAAAGAACAATAAAGCAAAGCAAAGCAAAACAAAACAAAACAAAAACACCCAAGAAATCTGAATGCATACTATTGCCTCAATGTGAGAACTTGAAAGAGAATATGGAACCTGAAGAGCACAGTAGATACTGGGAAAAAAGAATGAACTTACTCGAATGGAGTTACTGAGTTGAAGAGAAGGATAGGAAGGGAGTATGAAAAGAGAGTTGTCTATGTGTGTAAGAAGGATGGTTTCGATAACTATACTGTGAATTTCTGCTGGTCTATGAAAAGGAGCAGATAATAATTTGTTTTGTCTCCTTTTTTCAATTGTTTTTCCTTTCAATTTCTTATACTTTTTTCTCCCTTTTTCCAATTTTTATGCATATATCTGTAATATGGAAAACTAATTTGAAGGCAGCACTGCATTACAATTTCTGAGACAATCATATCACTTTGTTAAATGAAATTCTGTATCACTCGTGATTTTTATGTTTTAATAGTATTTTGTACTCTTTATAAAATATAAAAAGAAAGCTGAGCAATATGCTCTGTTTATAAGATAGCTGTTCAATTTAGGCCATATTGAGAATTATGCTGATGTAAAAATGAATTCCTTTCAAATATTAGAATGTTTGATTATTTAGTCTCATCCTTAAGGGTCAGGAAACTGAGTAGCAATGATAACAAGTCAGATCTTTTCTAAAATCTCTTTCTGGAAGATACCTGGTAGATAAATATTCATGATTCAAAAAGACAAGTGGATGAATACTGTCTAATTCATGTTTATCAGTTACAATAATTACTACATTTTACATATCCATTTTGGGATAATGTATGCATGCATAAAATAAACCCATTTCCAGTTCAGTGAATTTTTGTCAGAAGCATGATTTTGAGACTGTAAGCCAAGCGTTTGTCTATTATTAGCCAAACTATTTCATTAAGTGGTATGAGCCATGGCACTGAAGTCACATTTTATGAAGAGAAATGATTTCATTACAAAGAATGGTTCTTTAGTTGTTCTATGAGAATTAGGAAAATAATGCTACTTTATACTTATAACTATCTGTTCAAAAGTGTAAAAAGCTAAGTTTTACCCAATTTTCTCTTTGAAGAACTAAAGTTATGAAATTTTATTTTTTGTGGCACTGTGAACATAATTTCATTTTTGATGAGGTGGTAAACTTTGCCAGGGTAAGCCTTTTATTTTCCTTATGATTTTCGAAATGAAGTCATGTCTTTGACTTGAATTTACACGTGCAGAGTAAACATACAGTTTGAAACAATCACTGAAGCTTTTTTTAGGAGTGACTCATGAAATTATCTCCCACCCGAACTTGCCCTTATATTCTTATATGGTAAAAGAGAACATTTGCAAAAGAAGAGAACAATAAAACTGACTTACACTTTTACTAATAATTTATTAGGGAAAAGTACATTGTAGAAAACATTTGAATAGAAGTAGATATATTCTTCCTTACCTAAAATAAGATACTAGTATCTTTTTATGATTATATGATTATTATGGTGTACTTACAGCATACGATAAGCCCAAATCACACATATGTCATCACATGTTTTTATACTTCTCTTAAATTTAGCTGTTATGCATATGCAGTATATCGAATGACTGTTACATTTTGCATACAGTTCTTTAGGATTATAAATCAATAGGAATCAGATTAGAACTCTAATACACATGGTAAAGAACTCTTTTTTAATGACCTAAATGATGTCCTTAGATATGCTCTTCAATCTCTTGTTAGTGCTTTAAAATCAGTAGTGCTGGCTCTTCAGCCAGCTCTCTGAGTAGTCTGGTTCATTGGTATCTGACCAATTCTATTCGCAGTCGTATGTTACTTGCTCCAAATCTCCTGGCTGAACTGGTGCTGGCAGAAGACAGCCTAATGTGACAGACAATGTCACTGTGAATGGTTGTCACCAAAATGAAGGAGGCATACAGGTGACTGAATGGCAACTTCCCAGTACTGAATTGATCAGAAATAAAGAGGGGCCAGGGAGAAAGGATCTGAAATTCACAGACCATTCACTTGGGTTCATAAGCCCTAAAAACCAGTTTGACAGGAAACAGCTACTTATTCTAGCAGAACCTGCTTTCCAAGAAAGAGCATTATTAAACCTTTTATCAGTCCTGGTAGAGTTCAGTGAATGAAAGAAGATAGTAGTGTGATGGGAAATGTCAAACCATAAAGACTGGCCTGAAGTATCCTCTACAATGCCTAATAGCAGAGGTGTTGCAGAAGCGAGTGATGTACAAGAGATTTGAATTTGAAGTTAGAAAATTTTACATTATTCTACTTTATTGTGTGGGGACATCCAAATAGCTCATCAGATTAAAGTGCCTGTTTAGGCAGGCACAGGGACCAGTATTTGATCCCTGGTATACAGTGCCAGTCCTGCCCTTGGGTGCACTGAGATGCTGATTAGGATTGGGCACAGTGGTGCAGTAATCCCAGCACTGGTGAGGCTGAAAACAGGAAGATCACTATGGGTTTCAGCTATGTAGTGAGACCTTGTGGCAAATACATAAAATGAAACAAAAACAAAAACAAACAAAAAAATGATACAAATATGTGGAGAAGAGTTCGATAATTCTTCAAAAGTTAAGAACACAACCATCATATGATCCATAAGTTCTTCTTTTGAGTGTTCAGCCTACTATGTGAATTGAAATCAGAATCTAACCCACAGCATCCAAGATTTGGTAGCCAAAATATTTTCTAAGTATGACTGCGATTACCATTCTGCCACAAATTTGTGAGTAAGTCTGAAATAGTTGTAGCATGTTGTCAGCTAAGTAGTGCTCAGGGTGGGAAGGGGGTGAGCTGAGGTAAGAGGAGATGTGCTCAGGAAAGAGGGCAGGGATAAGAACTGGAATGTCAGGGCAAGGACAACAATCAAAAGTGTAAATTAAGTTTTAATGCAATTATGGTAAATCCTACTTAGCCTGACAATGAAGTGGGTATCCAAAGTCATCCTGGAGAGCAGGAGCTGGGTAGAGACTATGGGAATAAGGAAGCCATATTGGAAGCATCAAATACATTGAAGTATCCTGGAAAGAATGAGGCCGAGAGTTGTGAAAAAATGTCTGTCTCCTTGTGAAACCATGTTGGAGGGGGGGAATGAGGTAGAGAAATGTGGCTGAATGAGCTTACTAGGATATTGGGTTAGCCATCAGAGCTTAAGTGTTGTTGGTCGGGAGAAGCTTCATTGCCTCCTAGTGCCTCTGGAACACTTAGCAATTTACTTCTATTGTCTGGAGCCTTCAGGTTGTCTTTCAAGACATTACTCAGTGATAAATTTGCTCACTGGTGTGAGATAGGCTGAAAAGTGCCCTCACATCCATGGTAAATAATTGAAATAAGTATATCTTGTGTTGAAAGACTGTAATCTGCACAGGAAAAGCTTTACCTTATAGATAAACAGGAAAGAATATCTGACCAACTGTTCTCAAATTGAAGACTTTAGGGTGGGCTCTACTATATACTTCGTGCTACAATTAAGTCATAAAATATGAAATTAAATTATTTAATGGGATAAGGTACTGTAATGTGATAATGTATGGTCAAAGATACTCTGGACTTTATTTGGTTCCATTTGTGCTTTTGGAGGTTATCTTATGGCCAGATACATATTCAGAGATCATAGTTTATGTTTCATATGAGATGCTTAAGACTTCCAGGTGCAAAGAGAATTTATAGTGGGTAAATAGAAACCAAAGAAAGGGACATAAATCTCTTTTGATTATTAAACAACTTAGAAAATCTAGCATGGATAAAAAGAAAAAGAAACAACTTTAAATTTTAGCTGTCCCTGTGGCATATGTACTATTTATGTGGGTAAAATACTTGGAGTGAAAGGATTCTTCCTCTAGTTCCCACACATCAGTGAATAGAGTTGTCATTAGTACCACAGAATAAAGGACAATTTACTGTTGAAGTGTTTGTTCCAAAGAACAGCAAAGGGGAAAAGTGCCGAGAACTGGAATGTCAGGACTCGGAAATTGCCTCTTTCTCTAAAATAATTAGATGGAGCTTTTCCATCACTCAGTCGGTGATTCCTTATTCTTTCTGGATGTCTTGGAATTAATTTTGAGGCTCAGTTTATACTTTTGAGGTTGGTTTTCAATCTCCCAGCATCAGTGCATTGTCTCCTTTTCCTAAGAAAAGACACCAACTCTTATTAATTCTTTTCCAGAACAGTGAACTCATTCTCACTGTATGTAATTTATAGCCAGCAGAACTGTGTGGCCACTGGCAGAATTGTCTAGTAAGAATTCCTTCTCTGGGGTATTGGGTAAAAATCAGTTAATCTGGATGGAACAGATAGTTCCTATTAAAGTGAATCAACAGACCTCAACATGCCAGAGGACATGCTGAAAGAAGAGAATTCCAAGTGGGCCATTGGAATTGATCAGCTGGTTTAAGTGCATCCGTAAGGGTTTGCCTTTTGTTTATTTTGATATTCCAGTTGGAGCTTCTTTGCTCCCAGCTATTTTTCTTAACTTCTTCTTCTTAATCTGTACCAAATACATTCTTTACTGATTGCTTTCTTTAAAAACTCTCAAATTCTTACAAATTTAGTTTGTCAGGACTTTAAAGTTTCAATCATACTCTGTGCCAGATTCATTTCTATGCTTAACATGCTTATTAAGTACAGCACTAAAAATGTTTGAAGTTTGGAGACATGTTTGTGAATGATGTTAGACATGCTATATAAATATATTGATGTTTAAAATGTATCCAGTCTATATGAATGAAAGAGCACAGAAAAAATATATATGTATATATGTGAATATATTACATCATTTGGGAAAAGTTTCACAAATTATAAGTCATTTGTGAATGAGTGAAGAGTAGAGAATAATTTTATGATAAAACTCTACATAAGTCACTCCTGAATTCAAAATGAGAAAGAGGGCAGGCTAATTTAAATGGATTTTTCAGTGATTTTTGGAAAGATAACTGGAGTTTGCATATTAGATATTACATTGCACAAATTTGGGTTTTTGAAAGGACCTACCATACTGAATAAACAAATATTCATTTACATGTAAGTAGCGCAGCAGGGAAAAGTACACAAATAATATTGGGGGTTCTGAGTGACATAGGTGCAAGCTTTGCTGAATCTTATTTGACTAAGGACATACTCTGAATTTATGTAAGTTCTGCCAAGGCTCTGTAAGGAAAACCAGGCAGAAATTGCTAGTGGGGCAATGTATGCCAGTCTGGTCATTGAGTCAAGCTACCCTGACTAGGTAGCTTACACCAGGCGAAAGCCATCAGTACCTGAGGTCACCAGGGGCCTTAGAGAGTTTGCACTGTGTGCCATTGATCCCAATCTACTCTTCTCAGTTTAAGGGCTGAAGAACTGAAGGTCAGAGCTAGCAGCCAGAGTCCCCAGACACAAGGACGGACTTTTCTCAGTTTCATTGTAAATTAACTCTCTTCTATTTTTTTTCTCCTCATGACTAAAGAAGAGACAGCTGAATACATATTTAACATAGTTAGGACTAATATCTCACAGGGAGAAAAGAACTCTGAAGCTAGAAATTGAGCCAGGAAAAACTTTGGGTGTGCTGTAATTAACTTAGGCATTTTCTCCATAATACCTAACTCTAGTTTTTTCTATGTTAAATATGTTTTGCTTTTCATCATAAAATTGGTTCTTTATTAGACATGTACATGATATAGTAATTAAAAAGAAACTGAAAATGTTGCATTTAAAATATATTATTTAAAAAGCTACTCTATATTATTTAAAAATATAGTGCTTTATATATTAATATTAATTTAATATTCATATTAGTAAAATTTATTATTTTACTAGTAAATTTTATTAATGAAACAAATTCATTCTTAATTTAATACAAATGAAAATTTGGAAGAATCACTTATATTGGGGCAAGACTTTTCAACTCTGCAAACAGCAAATAAATGTGAAAAAAGTTGTGTCATTTCTATCCATTTCTTCCAATGTACCATTTCAGAAGCCACTAAGGTCAGCTCAAAGAATGCTTGTAGGGTCTCTTGTTAAGGAGAAAAGCAACATGATAGCAGTTTATATAAAGGCCATAGACACTTGATTTGTTACGCTTCCATGATATTTGTACTTTAAAATTGGAACAAATAATTTGTGAATATGCAAAGCTAGGATGTATGTGATTGTAGAATCTCAGCAAAATGGTGGAGGCATTATGGATAGAATCATCTCTGGGACCGGTTTTACTGGTTCTCCAAACATGGAAGTAATTATCTTATATAATGAAGGGTAAGGACTTTAATAACCTAAAATAAACCTATGGCCCCCTAAGGTCATTCAGTTTGACCAAGATCAACATATCATTCTTATCTCTGAATAATATGATAGGCTATTACATAAAAGATGTAAACACTAAATCATAATTTTTCAAAAAAATGGTCAAAGTGTATCTTTGATTTTATTTTCTAAAACTGCATATTTTGCCCTATGAAAAATTAAATAAAAGGTGTAGGAGACTCTTCCTGGTCCTCGTCTCAGCCCAAGAAACCAATATTTGTAATCCCAAAGTTACGTTATTGGAATCCCATCAAGTTGATTCCAATCTACCACTTTCCATTCAGCCCACGGCGAAAATGAGGACACTAAATTATATTTTTAATCATCGGGGAGTCAAGGGGCTCTAGGTCCAGCCACGCAGATGGCTTCCCAGAACCAAGAGAGCGACCCAGGGCCTCACCG